>APFE030690261.1:31977-66417 GCA_000404065.3 Pinus taeda | reverse complement strand
CTCCCAACGTTGGCTTGGAATGGATAAAGGTTGTAATAGACCCAGTGTCTTAATTGTTTCAACTTTATTTTGTTGGAAAACCAAACATTCTGCAACAAACTTTTGAATATCTGATTTAAGGCCATCCCAAAAAAATTCCTTCTTAACCCTGTGGTAAGTTTTTAAAAATCCTGAGTGCCCTCCTAAGGGAGAAGGGTGCAATTCCATAAGAATCTTTTGTTTTAGCTAGGAATCTTATCAGAGGTATAAAGATCTTTGGTAATAACATAAATGAATCTTTTCCAGCTAAATGTATCAGACATACTAGAATCTTGTTGTAGCTTTCGAATAAGTGCCCACAGTTCTTCGTCATTCTTCCATTCCTCCCTTGCTTCATTTATCCAATCTGGTTGGATATAGAAATGGCACACAACAATGCTTCCACATCCTCATCCTTTCTTGAGAGTGCATCTGCCACCACATTTTGCTTCCCTTTTTTGTAGATGATTTCAAAGTCATAACCCAACATCTTTGTGACCCACGTTTGTTGCTCTTCAGAGGATAATCTTTGTTCTAAAAAGTATTTAAGGCTATCATGATCCGTTTTTACCTTGAAGTGTCTTCCCATTAGGTAGGGTCGCCATTTCTTAAGTGCATGTAGTATTGCCAACATTTCCTTCTCATAAATAGCTTTGTGTAAAAACATTCCCTTGATTGGACGACTTTCAAAAGCAATGGGTCTTTCATTTTGCATTAAAACAGCACCAATTCCATTTCCTGAAGCATCACATTCCACAATAAAGGTTTTTGTGAAGTCCAGTGTAGCTAAGACCGGTGTTTGGCACATTGCCTCTCTAAGATGTCCGAAGGCCTTTGTTGCTTCTGGAGTCCATGAAAATACATCTTTCTTCAATAATGTTGTTAGAGGTGCTGCTATTCTCCCATAATTCTTCAGAAACTTGCGATATTACCTTGTCAACCCGAGAAATCCTTGCAGATGCTTTATGGATGTGGGGATTTTCCATTCCTTAATGGCTTTAATTTTGCTATGGTCTACTTTAACTCTTTCATGAGATACAATATGACCTATATATTCCTCCTCTTGTACTCCAAAGAAACATTTGGATCTTTTTGCATATAATTGTTTCTCCTTCAATAGTTGTAGCACCCTGTCAACATGTTCAACATGATCCTTCTAAGACTTGCTGTAGATTAGTATATCATCAAAAAATACTAACACATTTTCTAAGGAATGGTTTGAAAATTGAATTCATCAAACCTTGAAATGTTGAAGGTGCATTGGTAAGGCCAAAAGGCATGACCAAAAATTCATAATGACCCTCATGAGTTCTAAATGTTGTTTTCAGAATGTCTTCAGTATTCATTCTGATTTGATGATATCCTGAATCAAGATCCAACTTGGTGAAGTAAATTGATCCATGCAATTCATCTAGTAATTCATCAATGACAGGAATGGGAAACTTATCTTTAATAGTGAGCTTGTTGAGCTCCCTATAATCCGGCCACCTGCGCCATGATCCATCCTTCTTGTTCACCAATACTACTGGAGCAGAGAAAGAACTTTGAATTGGTTGAATTATACCAGCCTCTAGCATTTCTGCAACCATACGTTCAATTTCACTCTTTTGGGCATAGGGACAGCTGTACAGCCTGATGTTTGGAGGAACACTTCCTGGAATCAGACAAATAGCATGATCATGATCACGAATATGTGTTAGACCTTTGGGAGTCTCAAATACCTTGGAATGATTGTACAAGACTATTTGGAGATCTAGAGAAATAGATGATTCCAATGTGGAAACACCTAACGAACATAATTGTGCAATTACACCTTTTCGTTCCTTTTTTAGAAGCTTTTTCATACCATTAGAACTGATTATCTTTCCCGGTTTCCATGCAATACCCCTTAATTCAACTTCCTTTCCTTCCACCGAAAATTTCGTGAAAAGTTCTTGAAAATTAAAAGCTATTGTACCCAAGGATTGTATCCATTGGGCTCCTAATACAACATCAGCACCTCCCATTGGAATGGAAAGCATTGGGCTAGTCAATACATATTCTCCCATGGATAGCTTGATATTATGGCACTTTACAGAGAAATTTATTGTTCCTCCATTTGCAACCATCACTTGACACTTTGGTGCTAGATATAAGAAGCAATTAAATTCTTTTGCTACCTTACAATGAATAAAATTGTGGGTACTTCCTGAATCAATCAACATTATTACCTTTTTCTTCTTGATTTGTTTTTCTATCTTGATGGTTTGAGGAGTGGTAATTCCCGCCAATGCATTACAAGATATGGTCAGATTCATTTCTTATTTATCTAGGCTTTGTTCTTGGAGTATATCCTCTTCTTTTGACCCTTCTTGCTCCTTTCCTTCTTCCTCTTCACAATCTATGTAGAATAATTTCTTTTCAGCGCACTTATGACCTTTAGTGTATTTTCTATCACAACTGTAACAAATCCCTTTTGCTCTTTTTTTCTTCCAATTGTTGTGGTGTAAACCTTATAGGTTGTGGAAGACTAGGGGCAACAACACTTCCATCTTTGTAGTTGTGAGTGGTATGCTTCCTAGTTACCATAATTTTGCTTTCCATTTTTCTTGCTAACCTGAATGCCTTCTCCAATGAATCAAGTTCCCAAAGGTGAACATCATGTTGGATATTCTCTTTCAAAGTCCCTATGAACACATCAATCCTATTCTCCTCTGGAATATTTTTTACCCTTATGTTCAATTTTTGGAATTCCTCAATGTGCTCCATCATTGAACCCTTTTGTTTGAGACTTATCAATTGGCTAAAAAAGTTGTTGCTTTTTGTATCCTCATAATGTGCTATCATTTCTTCCGTAAAAATTTCCCAAGTGATAATTTGTTTACGAGAGCAAAGCCATTGATACCATACAAACTGATTTGGTTCCAAATATAAAGTTGCAATACGTACCTTTTGTGTGTTTTGAACATTATTGAGATCGAAAAATTGCTCCATCTGTAATATCCATGTTGCGGGATCCTTGCCATCAAACTTCCTCATATCGATTTTTGGAATATGGTGGGTCTTCGATCCAACATTAGAATCTATGAAATCATGATTAACATTTCTTTTGTTCTTGTCATGAGTTTCCTTTACTACCCTTTCACCATTAGTAAGCATTTCTTGTAGAAACTTTGTTAAATCTGTCTTCAAATCTGTATTCAAATCTTCCATTGCTATCTACAAATCTTCCATGTTTGTCCTCAAATCTATCTTCAAATCATCCATCTTAGCTTCCACGTCAATCATCTTAGCTTCTACACCTTTCTTTAAACATTCCATCTTAGCTTCTACGCCTTTCCTTAAACCATCATCTTAGCTTCTACATCTTTATTTAAACCATCTATCTTAGATTATGTTCCTTTTTGTGCCAGGGAGAGTTATTGCACTTGGTCTTGTAATTTTGATATATCATGTTGCATTTCTTCCTCTTCTTCATGAGTCATGTTAGAGCTTTCAGGTTCCTTACTAGGTGTTTGCATTTTCTTTCCTCGGGGCATCAATTACCGAAAATAATTCTCTACTATGCCCTTTGAATTCCTTCAAAATAAATTTCAAACCAATCTTAAGCAAAAAATTAAAAGAATCTACACCTTTTTTTCACTTTGTACGAGCTCGATATTCCCTCTGATGTATCTTTGTACATTCAAATCATCCAGTTCTGAAATTGTGACCTGCAGTAGCCCTCTGTGTCCTCGTTCAAATGCCACCCATCTGATCCAAATTGGATTCTCCAAGGAAGAGTTATGCGAAATCTCCCACAGTGACCTAATTATAGACTAGTTCAGTAGAGCGAACTTGTATGACATGCCACGAGTCGTTGTTTCGACCTTTGGCTCTGAAAAATATATACAAGAAACTACAGTCCATCCTCTTTTTATAACTTCTTACAACATTTCAATCCGATGCTCAAAGAGAAAGTTAGGACGATTTTCCCAAGTCACCTGTTTGGAATGTAATTCAGGAGTTTGCAAAAAGACCAACTTCCTCAGATCATATCTCCGCAAATATAGCGCAAAAATCTCTAAAATTCAGACTCGAGCTTCAGTTCGATGTCTTCTCAAATGGTTTTTTTTTAAGCTTCTGAAACGTCGCAGAAAAAAATTTATAGCGAAAATGCCACGATGACCTGTTTGGAGCAGCGAAACCCTAGTATCCAAAGCTCTGATACCAAATGTTATGAAACCAGCTCAAGAAAAGATATAAAAGATAGATCAACACCTTAGAATTCAGCCTCTTCGAGGGGGGAAACCTCCTTTACATTACATAAATGAACAATTCTTGGATGATACAAATGACAAAACCTCCTTTCTATATATAGGAGTTTAAGGAATCACATATAACCAGCCGACCTAACAATAATACTATAAAGCACAAAAATAACAATAGAGGATTCTATGGGGCACAGTAATAACAATATGGGGATAATAGGGGCACAAAAATATTAATAAGGGGTACAATTACAATAGTAATGGGGTAATCACTAGTATTATAGGTACCCAATAGGATGTCTTGAGGGTTTAGATCCCCTCAAACAGCCTCACAGCTCCACGTGAACACCTAATGCACAATTCATAGATGGTGTCAAAATCTTCCTTTGATATGTCTCCCTTTCCTACTATGTTCAAAATTTCCAAAGATTCCTCCCTTGATGCCCAAAGAAAAAATATTTTTAAGATGTCCTTATCCAGATCACTGTGGCATGATATCTACAAATTCCTCCATGTTCTAATCGTATTTTTACATAATCTTAAATATTTCTTCCTTAACATCTGAAGTTGCAGTTTTATTGATACATTTCAAGGAAAATCATCTTCATATCATCTCATCTAGTAATATATTTCCTTCCTAAACCCATGAACCATCTCAAAGTTGTTCCCTTCAAAGTGGTGGGTAATATCTTCAATTCTAGTGCATTAGAAATATAGTCATACCCCAAGAGACAATGTCGAATTCAAAGAGGAAGGTGTTCAGATCTTCATAAGAGAGACCATGAATGTTAGGTAATGATGTCGGAGGAATAGGCTTCATAGGTGCACCACCTCTAATATCACCAATTGGGAACTCGATCAAAGAAGTTGTAGGAGCCACGAATATCTTCCAATATTCACTTGGAATCTCAACTAGTTATGCTTGTTCTATATTGTGTGGCTGAGTCTATTTAACAACACTCCCTCGATCAAATGGTGCAAAGAATTCCCTCAAGTCTTTAGTTCTCTCGATCCTCTACTTACTACTTCATCTTCCCTTAATTGTACTTCTATTATTGGGGGAGGTTCTTGTTGTGAAACTGACTTCCCTCCAAATATCAAATGAGATATCACCCTAATAACATCTCGCGACGATGCTCTTGATTCAACTCTTGAAATTATTTCTTGGATATAGTTATTTCTGCCTAGATCTTTCCTTCCTCTTTTTGGGGTTCTTCCTTCACCCCTTTTATTTGTATCTCTATTCATGCAATCATAAAATAAAAGGAAAGCGTTCAAATAAATTGAAATCTCAGGACTTGGAGTAGGTTGAAAACTTCCCTCCCCAGGATGAGAGAGTGGCCCCTGAAAAGAAAGTAAAAGAAGGAAAGAAAACCAACAACAAAATTCTAAGCTCAAGACCTAAAATAGGGGTGAACAAAAACTTCCCTTCCTAGGATGAGAGAATGGTTGCTATGAAAGAAACAAACAATATAATGCTGAAGGCCTAGAGAAGGGTAAAAAAATTCCCTCCGCATGATAAGAGAGTGGTCCTATGGTCAATACTAATCATATTTTCATGCCTTCAATAGCCTCCCAAACAACGACACCAAAATGTTGGTGTTCAGATATGAATGGTACAATTCACTCAATTCCACATTAATTGTCAACTCATGGCTTGACTAGTTATTTCAAGGTTATCATGCAAGGTATATGCAAGCCACAAGTTCCCTAACCAGCATTGAACATTCAATCAAAACATAACAATGTGTAGCATCAAGTTATAAATGTAATAACAATAAGAGTAACATCAAGTTAAGACTCACAACAAGACATTGAAATCATTACGCAACAAAGAGATAACACAACACAAAATAAACCTACACACACATATAATCCAATAATGCCTGGTCATGAGAGTGTGCCCAACTCCCTAATCAGGTTTATGGCAAGATCGAGATCTATAAAATAATCGAAGGATAGACAATTGCATTAATCAAAATATCATTATAGAGGTTTGTTGTTACAACTCAAAAATATCGCATATCTCCTAGTGGTGGCTTTCCCAGCCCTATAACCACTACTTATACATTTCATAAATCAACTAACAGTGCTTAAGTTTATGGCAGTTGTTTGCCTATAAATACACAACTTTTCTTGAGATACAATAGAATTCAAATATAGCACTTATGCTAGTTGAGAAGATTGATCCAGCGTTGCAGTTGATATCAAAAGATAGCACTACCGGCTCAACAGTAATCATATGTTGAATCATGCCTTTGATCATAATTCCTCTAAATATGCACAAAAACGTAAGTTAGCAAGTCACTTTAGGGAGTAATCCCCAAGGAATACAATTCAATGATTAATAATTCATAAAGGCGTGACAATAGGTGTACCTTCTTCGTTTAGAATGCAAATTGACTAGCAAGGGCAACAAATGAGTTTAGGAAAGGGATAAAATAATGGCTCAAAAATAGGAAAAATTAGCAACCAATGCACACAACATAATTTTCCTAATTTGGCAATGCTCTATCTTTGGCAGTTTCAAGTCCTAAGGTTCTAGAACTATTTTGAGGCCCTAAATAATGTTTCCTCCCAAGCTTTCGGAGCTATTTTGAGGCCCTAAATAATGATTTTAGGGAGAAAATAAAAAATAAAAATAAAAATAAAGACTTTTGTTGTTTCTTGTAAATGAAATTTGTTCTCCTTAGACAGACCTTTCTAACGGATTATCATGCATGCCAAACAAATATTATATGCCAAGGTTACGACCCCAGGGAGTTGGCGTTCCAACTTATCCTTCAAGGCCCATAAGCCCTTGGTGATTCATGGATGTTTAGGGTTTCTCATTATTTCTTCATGATGAAAATTCCTTCGAGCCTCATTATAACATATGTCAGAAGGCATTTATCCATCAGATATCTTATGAGAGATAAGCTACCATAATTTGAGTTAATTTGATTTCATTCTACATGTAAGTAGTTTCAACATTTCTATTTATTAATTGAAGTTCAGTTTCAATGTATCTCTGTATTTTGATTTTAAATCTATATTTCATTTTGTTCCCTTAAATATGAATCATTAGATCTACTAATGGTTATACTTCAAAAAATAGCTTTAGTATTTGGATTTACAGTTGAATTGTTTATTCATCATTGGAAGATATATTTAGACCCAATTAGACTAAAATCCTATATATGTAATCTGAATATTGCACCTAAAGTGTATTTTTTTCATCCGCATGGGAATAAAAGATGTGATTTTTTATTTGGAAGAAAAAAACAGTAAATCCTATTTATATTCATTTTCTCATCAATGAAATCCCCTATGTCAAATCAAATTTGTCTAATATTGTGGCAGACTTCCCTCCAAATTCCAAAATTCAATGATATAGAAATTTAGAGTTCAGAGTGTTTATATCATGTCAAATATTTTATAATCTAGATTGATTCAAAATTAGGAAAAACTCTTATGAGCATTATTCCACCATGTACATTCCTTGGATCATGGCAGAAATATGTTCATGCATAAAATTTATATTAGATTCTTATCAAATTTATGCTAAAAACGGGGTTCATTTGCTACAATATTAGCTTAGGGGAACTTTCTACTTTTGTAGTAGATATCCTTCTAGTCATTCGAATATAAGAATATGGAAAATTGGAATTCTTATTAAGATATAACTCTAATTAATAGTTTGGTCATTAAGGTTGATGTACAATTCAACAAAACTTACAAGGGAATTGTGCAACAGGTTGGTTGTGGAGCTTGATTATCTTCTCGCTTTAGAGGTCATATTATTAGTTGCATTTAGATCCTTTTTCCTGATGGGTGGGTGTGGAAGGCTTAGCCCTCCACTATTGTTTTCATGTAGTCTAGGGGGGTAACGATAATATTTTAGAGCCCTCCTAGCAAGGGTTTAAGGTTAGTGCCCCCAAGGAGAATTTTTTGAAAAACAATCCTTGTAAAATATTGTAATTTCATAGCCAATATAGATCATTCATCATTAAGGGGATTTTTCTCTAGCAAGAAACCTTTTTATTATGAGAGAAGTATATGACAGTTGTGTATTAATAAGAGAGAATTAAAATTGAAAAATAAGAGATTTTGAGAGATTTTAGAGGTTGCAAGGGATATGTTATAGGTTGTATCTCAACATTTTACTGGAGGGAATAAAAAGAATAATTGGTTGTCTCTCCATAGACATAGCCCAAATCAGGCTAATCGCATATATTGGTGTCGCCTTTGTAATGTTTCAATTTAAGATTTATTTTTGCAATCATTTTGATTTTAATTCCTTGTGACCTTATTCCTCACACCACCATGGATTAGGCTTGGATCATGGTAGAACTATGTTGATGCTTAAAACTTTGGACATAATCTTATCATTTTTTATAAGGAAGATGTTTTCTTTATGACAACATTAGCTTACACATACATAGTCATATAAACTTGTAGTAAAGTTCCCTCAAATAGTTGGAATCTAGTAATATGTAATGTTAGTGTTCTTGTTGATCCAAAACTCTAATAATATTTTAATGATTAGTTTGATTAAGAATTGGGTAAAGTCCACAAGGACATTGATCCATCTTGCACTTGACTTGGATCATGGTAGGAATATGTTTATGCCTAAAAATTACATTAAATTCTTATTAATTTTGGGACTCGAAATAATTTGATAAGAATTTGGTCACAAATTCAATAAGGATTGACACAAACTTTAGGTATGAGCATAGTTACAATTTTGATAAGAACTTGATAGAAGTTTTAGGCATGAGTAATAGTTTTAGAATGATCCAAGGCTAATGCATGGTGGAACAAACAATTCCCTTGAGAGTTAGATTATAAAACATTTTATTAGAGGTCTACATAGGAAGGAAAGTTAGTATATTTATCTTGAAATTCAAGAGAACCTTTCAAGATTATGGAAAAAGGATGTAAGATGTTAATATTACACAATTTGGATGCTATAGAGGCATGCAAGGGTGTTGAATATATTTTTACGTTAAAAAAAATCATCAACCCAAAATTTGAATATTGACACACGTTACCTCGTTAGATTTTGATTATTTGGAACAATTCATGTTGATAGTAAGATTTTTAGTTAAAATGATGTCGAGAAAGTTAAAACTTGCACATGGCCAACTGAAGTGAAAATGTAAAATGTATTTTTAAGCAACCATTCTAAAAAAGGGTAGGTGCAAGCCATTATATGAAAGGAAATTTGGCATTAAATGAAATATAATATAACAGTGAATCTTTTCATAGAGTGATTATCACACCCACATAGAAAAATAAAATTTATTACCTTAAATGCCTCATTAATAAATAACATTATAATTGATGATCATAATTAATTCCATAGACATGACTATGATGCTAATTGAAAGTATATGACTCCACTAATATAATTTTAATGATTATAATACAAAACAATATTGACTTGGTCATTGTGTCGAGAGGTGTTTGGATAGAGAGAGATGTTGTGAAATTATGTTATGTAAATATTTTGATTTGGTAAAAATACATAATAATAAAATTAAAATTATATATATATATATATATATATATATAATATATATATATATATATAATTAAAATTATATAATTTTATATATATATATATATATATATATATATATATAGTTAATTAAAACAGTTTATTTGGGTCAAATTACATAAAAATAAAATAAAATAAATAAATAATTATCAGTATCATTTATTAATAATTAAACGAACCTAGATTCATCTTAAAAATACATCTTCCAAGGGTGGAGAGAAATCAATTGTAAATGAAAATGTCTTTCAGATTAATCACATCATGAGGATTTTGTCCACGTTTTGGAACAACTAATGTGGTTCATCTTCATGACAAAGGTGAAAAAATCAACCAATGCTAAATAATAAATAGCAAGGATGACGTCAAGATCCAGAGTTAAAACGTTAAGAATTAGTTATTAAATTAATTAAAATAATATTTAGCTATAAACTAACTATAAAGAATTAACTGTTATTTATTTATATAAATATATTTATTAGCCATTATTTATTTATAAAAATATAAATATGTGAGACACAATTATAAGGATAATTAAAAAATTCAATAAAAATAATAATATAAAGGCGTAAAATTGTATATAGAGCTACTAGATTATTCATTAGAATAAGTTTAATATTTTATTAACATATTATATATGAAGAGTTGAATTATTTAAAATAGCAAAATGATATTTTAATAAAAAAAAAGAGTTTATGTAATTTTAATTAAAAATAAAATAAATAGATAAAAAAATAATAAAAAAACGGAGAAAGTGGAAAAGGGCGGAATCAAGAAGAGAGGGTCGAAATCCGACTCCTATTTAATTTCTAACCATTTCCCTATTGACATTGATTGCATGCTTTTCAATCTCAATAGCCTCTCTTAGCTTCTTATGGTGGAAGTGATCAACCATAGCAATGATTATGGAATCCTTAATTGTCTTGATGTGCAAACCTATTTTAGAGTGAAAATAGATTTGATCCCTTTGTACGCCTCATAGATGTGTAGTTAAGATGGATCCAGGTCAAATTGTATTAAAAAAAATAATAAAATTAAAATAATTAATAATTATAATTATCAGTTATCAATAATTAATCATCCTAGATCTATCTTAACTCTAGATCTACCAAGAATTTAAACTCCCATATTATGGAGTTAACATGAATCTGGTCAAATTTTTATAAAAATAAAATAATTATCAATTATCAATTATCAATAATTAGAACCACCTAGATCTATCCTTAACTTCTGAATCTACAAGTGTTATTCCAAATCTACGTAGATCTAGGTTAAGATGGATCTTAGGTCAAATTCTCTAAAAATAAAAAATAAAATAAATAAATAAAGAAAAAATAATCAATAATTATCAATTATCAATTATTAGTAATTAAACTAGCATAAATTCTATGGATCTAGGTCAATTGTATAAAAATTAAAACAAATAATATAAATAATAAAAATTAAAATAATTAATAATTATAATACAATAATTAAACCATTCCTAGATCTATCTTAAACTACGGATCTACCAAACGTTAACTCCAAATCTACTAAGTTTCTAGAGCAATCAAATCTCTTGATGTGTAAACCTCTTTCATTGAAATTTAATCCCTTTTAGTATTTGGTACTTGATAGATCACATGTGAAAACCACATTTTGATTTCTAATCATTTAAAATTATCCACTTATAAATTACTAGAACATTATTTTAAGTTGGCTATCCACTTATACATTACTCCTAAATTATTTTAGGAAGGCTAAATTTTATATGTCCATGATGATATGAGTCAAAAACTTTGCAGATAGCATTTAATATTTACAATTTTTTATGATATGTGAAAGGAATTTTTTTATCATTTAATGTTTGAAGAAATCTCTCATAATCTAAAAAATTACAATTTCATATCCTTTATTTTGATAATCAATTAAAGAGGACAACACGACCCTTCAATGCAAAAATATTTGGATGCGGTTTTGCAGACGCTTTAATATCCTTTGAAACATAAATTTTGTTTGATTCCATAACTTAGTCCGTTTGCTTCGAATATCTCATGATCAGAATTAGGAATTTGACAGGAAAAAACCCTGTCATGGGGAAATTTTGTCGTTAAGTACGTTTAAATTTGTTATGTAACCTTCATTCATGATGTGCTTTTAAATTTTTTTTAAAAATATTTTGGATGGTCCATATCTGCGCTGGAATTAATATCCCGTGGACAAGTTCTATTAGCACCGTCATTTCGAGGGACAAGTTCCAATTCCTTTTGGCAAATTAGCAGTTAGCCTCCTCAGTTTCCTATACTTTCCAAATTATATATTTTTGAATCCGAGAGAAACTTGGGTGCAATATCTGCCACTTTTGAGATTATGGTTGAGTCATCTCACATGATGAAAAATCCCAGTGGGTGAAGAATGTGATCCACCTCCAGTATACGGTCTTTTATTTGGAATCCTCTACCATCGCCTTTGTAGTATGAAAAGAATAAGAATGCATGAACTAAATCATAAGTACCATCGCCTTTGTAGTATGCAAAGAATAAGAATGCATGAATTAAATCATAAGTACGTGGGTAAGTAGAAAATGGATTACACCAATCATGAAAAGACCCAATCAAGCCATTATCATAGATAGCAGGTAAAGTATTATTTGAGGTTGGGGTAATTATATTCATCACCCAAACTGATTCCCTTGTCATAGATAGCATGTAAATTATTATTTGAGGTGGGGTAATTATATTCATCACCCAAACCGGTTTTGTGCTTAAAGCAGCAACAAATCTGCCATAAAAATAGATCATATCCATTATATTTGGAATATGATATTTACGTAAATTCATAAATGTCCAATATTCATTGACTTGCCTTTGCCAAACTGTTGTGTCTACACTAATATTTTCAGCAGTGATCCTTATTTTCTCATGTCATTTAGGGAAGATTGATTAACACTCTGGCAATGGAGGAAGTTGTCGAATGTTCTCTACTTTTGGACTTAAAGTTAGACAGTTCTATAATGGTTTCTTCCATGATTGTTCTGGATCATCTTCCCGGTCACATAAAACCAAGATTTTATATTTTTCTTTCTCTAGTTAGCATGCCTTATCTTCTCCCTTGAACCAAATTGTTATTTGAACTTGATGAGCAATAAAATTCCCACACGTTGAAGTTGTCAGACATCAACTTCACCCATTAATGGAGATAATTTTTATCCTTCTTGTAACCAGGAGGTGCAGAATAAACAAAGTAACCACTAGCTCTCAAAAGAAGATCTACTTGTTTCACTAGAACACCATCGTTTTCATGCCAATCCACACAACTACAAGAACAATGGACCATTTCAAATGAATTTCTTGGATAAGGTAGTTGTCTTGTACCAAGAACTGCAATCATGGCACCAATTCCTCATTCAAGAGAAAATTGAATTTGATTCTCATGCCCATCCTTTGGAGAAAATGACATTGTCTGTATACCCAGTGGAAGTAGATAAGCTGAAAAACTTACAAAACCACAACCAACATCAATAACTTGCACTACTCTTGTGGCTCATAAATCCCCTCTTCCATTAGTTATGATGTTTCCCAACCTTTGGATGTACTATGAAGCTTGATGCCTTAAATGAGTACCACCACCACGGAACCACCATGGTTTACCCTTCTACCATAGTCTACTCTTCTTATGCACCCAAATTTTCCCACATTTAACTTTATGATAGATGCGAGTGGTTCATATTGCTTTGCCATTCCATTATTGGGATCTTGTATTCTTTGCGAGGATGTATTAAATAGAAAGGTTGTTCCTCAAGTGGAGAGGACAAATTTCTTTCGAAATTCACACTTCGAGAATAATTCAATTTTTTTTAGTGTTGATATACTTTAAATCATGACAAGGAACATACTCAATGCAATTGAATTGGAAAACATCCATTCCTTCTACAAGTGTCTTGAGCACATCATCTCTAAAATACTTAACCAATGCTTCCAGTTGAGATCAACGGTGCTTACATATAGATCACATGCTTGGTGCCAAATATTGTTCCAACAAAATAAGTAACTATCATCAATGTAAAGGTCAGACCACATTACCTCATTGCACATCTAACATGGAGGAAAGTGAAAACCCCATATTTAAATGCAAACATTAACAAGATGAAATGGGTCAGCTAGCCACATATAAACACGTATTTTCACAAGATCGTTTTTCACCTTATGACACATGGATATCTCTGCCAATTTTAGTTGAAGGTGGCTTAATTAGTGAAATATCCTCAAAACGAGTCAAATGGCCTTCAAACTTGCACATTTGAGTAAAACCCTGTTCAAACACGAGAGAGGGGGTTCTGGAGCGAGAATATTGGAATTTATTAAAGATAAAATAGCACACAACGATATATTCTATATTATTAATGAGGAAATTTATACACATATTTATACAAGCAATAGTCTTAAGATAGGAATTCTATCTTAGACGTACAATAGTGTGGTTGAGAGATTCCCTCAACCACACACTAAACTAGGAGAAACTAAATTCCTATTATGTAGGAACAAACTCCTCAAATGGAGAATTACAACCATAGACAAGTATGAATTAATTATTTCTAACTCCCCCCCTTAATGACTACTTGTCATGATAGTCAAATCCACCACCATTAGACGAATTGTATGCACAGAGCCTCCAAAACACAATCTGCCTCCCTCGGACAGATCCACAACTTCTCTGATCTGCCTCCTCCCGCAAATCGTCAAACGAAGATGAGGATTCCCACGGATCCCCTTGAAGGTGAATTGGCACGATCTTTCCATAAAATTCCTCACCAGTCTGGTATTTTGGCGCGGTGGCGCTATTAATGGCCTAACAGACGTGTCAGTTGCGCATCCTGGCGCGACTGTCAGCGCGAAAAGCGCGCCAATCCCCTTCTACTCAGAAAATTAAAAATCATCTGAGTCCGAGCCAGGGGTTCTGCAGTCCACCTGCTCAATTGAGCACAAAGCTCTCATGTACACCCGGCCACAAAGGCACCTCAAGCCACAGAGGCGATTCTGCCACAAAGGCAAGCTGGTCACAAAAGCACTTTAGCCACAAAGACTCTATAGATGGTTTCTGGCTCACCACCAAACCTCACTTTACAGTGACAAAAGATGGTTTCAGGCTGACCATAAACCATTACAAAGTGGTTTTAAGATCACCACGAACTTTCAGATGCCTTTAAAACTTACATTTCGTTCCACATTTTGGAGTTTCTGGGTACATACAATGACCATTACAGCAACTGGCCTTGCTTATAACATGCTAGGGAGTCTATTCCACAAACCACACTAACTCAAACAAACATCTATTTTTTTATCCACCATAAACGTTGTCGCTGCTCCTTTACCTCATCTGTGAGGGGTCCACTGATAAAGAAACCGGAACATAGGCACTCACAGCCATACGAAGAGAACACAATTTTCCCTTCAAGAACAGTAATCCAGGACTCCACAGTCCAATCCTCCATCGCATTTCAGTATCCAATTCTCCTGGCATCGCAACATAATGCCACTTCCCCTACTCACAGTATCAAGGCTAGTCACTGTTTTCAAGCACCTCATGCTCGCTAACAATCTGCAACATGATCTCGATCATCCTCCAATCTTTGATGCAACTCCTCTAATGCCATATTTGGTTGTTAAGAATTCGTGTAAATAAATTTGTCTATTGTTGGAATGGCCAATTCCAACATAGACTTAAACTGGTGACGATAGTTGGACGGACTAAATGTCACAATAATACATCCCATTCTTAACCAGATTTACAATATTTATGAATTCTCATCATCCACACCGAGCATATACAAGAAATTAATGTAAAAAAAATATCACAGATCCAATAGCAAGTTTGGTGCCTGTTAACGACACTGAATTTCCATTTCCTTGATTATCATTTGCAATGAGGGCCTTTTTGCTGATTATGTTGTAGATTTTTGTCAAAACAGTTAAAAATGCATTAATTACCTTGAGTGCAGAAGTCTCTAAGAAAAACAAACCTTCCCTCTGAGCAAATTCTTTTGCATCATCTATCGGAACTGCACGCAAGTTCATGTCATTCTAGGCTGTTGGATCAGAGAATCTCCTTCCAATAAGGTTCTTTGCATCGAAAACTATGTTGGTGGGATTCATGGCGACTTGATTTTTGGTGGCATCTCCGATCAACCGTTGTGTGTCAGTGAAAGCTACATAAGATGGAGTAGTCCGATTTCCCTGATCGTTGGCAATAATCTTCACCGATCATGTTGCCACACTCCTATGCAGGAATATGTGGTTCCAAGATCGATTCCGATAGCAGGGCCTTCTCCCTTTGCCATTTTCCAAAATAGAAAACCGTTGAATTCTTAGAAAACAAAAAATAAAACAATTATCGCAGCAAAGCTGACTGCACACAAGTTACCAAGATCACATTTGTTGCCTATAAGCATAATAATAATATTACTGTGAGCATGGCTCCTCAACTCCTCGAGCCAACGGGACAAATGATCAAATGTCTGTCACTTAGTTATGTCATATACCAGCCTAGCCCCAATAGCCTCCACACAGAGAGGACCTGCATAGGCCACCAATCGATCGCAACCTCCACACAGCCTCCAAGCAGCCTCAAGCAAAGGACTCCACCACTCGACATCTTCACATGCGAGAGTTCGCCACAACCTCCACGCTTGGCATGCACCATTAACAGGACTACAACTATGCTGCCACTACGGCCATGTTGCCACGCTTACTCGGCCTCCTGCGTGAAGGCACCACCATGGAGATGACCGCCCGCAAGCTACCACCGAGCCGCCACAACACGAATTCAACAACACGTGATTTGTTTCACAGATCAACTCCTTCCACCAGTGGTGCAGATTAACTGACTCACTCGACAAGAGATCCATGCAGCAGTTAAATAACACCTCCTCCTTCACGGCGAAGCACTCTAGCAAAGAGGGTGTCGACCTTGAATCCACCAGAACCCGGCAGATCGACCTTGATCCGACCTCCTCCAGGCATAAGAGATACAACGCCCCACGGTGGGCACAAACCCTTATTTCACCATCTGAGAGTGAATCAGATCTGGACCAAAAAAAATATCCCATGATAAAACTAGATACTTCCCCAAATTGCTTGAGACACATTCTCGAAGTATTCGGGATATGTATTCGAAGTAGGAACCACTGGCTGCTCGTGCTGCAAAAACCATGATAAAATTTGCCACGGATTAAGAAAAGCTGAGAAAATTGATCGAAACACTAAATTTTGTGAAATTCTAGTCATAGTCTTCATCGATCTACATAGTTTCAACAAAATTCCAACCTTTAGAAATGCTCAAAAAACATTGGGCACAGCTCGTCAATCATTGAAGAAATTATGGATCGAGACATTTCACCAGAGAAACGTGGTTTTTCAGTGCCAGTTATCTACCGGGAGAACTATCAGATACATAATTTAGTTAATCAATGTCGGTTATGCATGGGAGTGGGATAAGCAATAAGGAATGGCATCGTCCTCCTCTGCACTACAACAAGAAAGCCACCATCCATACGCGCAGTCAAGCTGTGAACGAGTTTTGGAGTTCTCTCATGCAAATCAATGGTCGGCTGCAATGTGAACATGGAAATCACAGTGGCTGAATTATATTTCATTTGAATGAACACCATTTCATTGCCCAGACAAACACGAGCTTTGCTATAGTCATCATATTTGATTGATTTTCCATTCACCTCAAATACCTGCTATCTCCACACTGTCTAGAGCAGAAATCCAACCACAGAACCACCAAAGAGCCACAGATCGTACAAGCTGAGTGCAGCGACGCTCCTCCACTTTCACTGTACCATCAATTGCCGGAGGTTGCAATCTTTTAACTGATCACACCAAAAACGCAGATAACCACTGCTCAAACGATCCATGCTGTGAAATGCTCACGCTAATCCATCGCTAAAAATATCCATGCTGTGTGGAGGAACCAATTGTCAACAACTCTGCCCTCCAAAAGACACTCGCAGGTCTTCATTGGCAACAGAATTTCCAACGTCCTGTATACTCCGGACCGGAGCAGCAGCATGCTTAACAACAAGTGCTTAAAAAAAATGATGGACAAACAACATACACTAAACTCTTTATTTCTTCAGCCCAGGATGGGCCAAGCCCAGGAGGGGCCAGGCCCTCACGGGCTCTGATACCAAGATAAAATAGCACACAACAATATATTCTATATTATTAATGAGGAAATTTACACACATATTTATATAAGGAATAGTCTCAAGATAAGAATTCTATCTTAGACGTACAATAGTGTGGTTGAGAGATTCTCTCAACCACACACTAAACTAGGAGAAACTAAATTCCTATTATGTAGGAACAAACTCCTCAAATGGAGAATTACAACCATAGACAAGTAGGAATTAATTATTTCTAACTATTAAGGAGATTCCATAAATGTACAGATTTATAATGTTTCGTGTTACTTTGTCAATGTGACCTGGCGTGATACTTCCAAAAACCATTTTTATTAAAGAGCTCAAAAACTTGACGCTGAATGAATGTATAAAAAGTCAAGTCTACATAATTCTGATAAAATGTCAAAAGTTGATTCAATGTAGTTTTTAATTTTCCAACCAATTTGTGAGATTTTAAGGCTATAATATATTTGGAGACCTTTGAAGTAGCATTGCAACGCAAGAGGTACCTTAATAAGAATTTATTAGTTTGGATTTTCACTGAAGTTTTTTGTTTTGTATTTTTTGTGTTTTTTTTTAATCCAATTTTCAAAATTGGTGATTCCTCTAGTAATAAAGCATCCATTTATAATAAGTTTAGTCTTTTAATTTTTAAAAGGTCCACATACTATGCATTCAATAATGTTAATATTTGTGTGTATTCCATGATCCAATGCCAAAATATATACAGTAAAAGATATACTTTATCTTTTAGATCCAATGGTATATATTAAATTATGTAAATTATAACATAAATCACATTAATTAATCTATTTTTGAGTTTTTATTGATAACATTCAATAGTTTTATTGCACGCAAGTGCATGATGTGGCAGTCGGGCGGGTTGGTTTTCACAGCCCCGGCTGGTTTCGATTCCTGCGGGAGCTGCTGCTGCTGCAGCGTATGTTGACCATGGAGACGATGGAGAATATCGCTTCGATGTGACGACTGTTAGTGTTCTCACACACATTTGTATCATATGCATAAAAAAAGAGGGCCCATGATGATTCTGTAAGGAACTAGCCCCGCCCATTTTAAAAAATAAAATAAAAAAATTCAATAGTTTTACCATGTTGGTCATCTTATATATCCTACAATATCACTTTAAAATATTCTAAATCATATCTCATATATATAAATGCTATAACAGGTCTATATCAAAAACATTTGATTTTTGGTAAATTTTATTGTGAGTATTCTCTATAATTTCACACCAAAATTCAAAATTAAATTAGTATACGTAAAAAATTCCAAATTCCAACCCTTTCGTAATCCACTAAGAAAATCCAAATCGCAACCCTACTCGTGACCCATTAAAGGAAATTTTCCAGTTTGATTAGTCTGGCATTAGTCGTTTGTCAGGTCGGCCAACTGTTAGATGCCTCCAAGATCATATGACCACCGGCCTTTTAGTTTTCATAACGTCTTTATGCCACTTCAACAATCAACAACTTCAAATTTACATTTTGAAAACGCCTTTACGCCACTTCAACAATCACCAACTTGCAATTTACACTTCGTACAAACATTTGAAAGACCACTGTTTGCACGCGTTTGGCCTTTGAACTCCACTCGAATTCATTCCTCTAAATGTATGTGGACCCACGAAATGAGCCAATTCTAATAAAGCGGTTTTATGATTCTGATCATAGGTGAGCCAATTCTGATAAAGCGGTTTTATGATTCGGATCATAGGTCGGTCCAGCGTGAATCCACGTTACATTCGGATCACACATCGAGTCCAGCGTCAATCCAGCGCATTCATGACAGGCCAGCCAACAACCAACACGTTGTTTGTAGGGACTCGGTCAGGTCGAATTCGAAAAGCTACCATGGAGGACTCGTGGGGGCATGTGCTACAGCTAAATGAAAAAGCTTTGAAGTGGCCCACACATCATAACATGGCAAGGTTCACGAAAACGAATCCTGTGTCCCTAAGAGCCGACCTCGTGGCACTACCAAAATATATTGTACTATTCCCTTTCTCACAATGCCCTCCTCGTCTTCTCAATCTCAGTCTCGTTTTTCTTGGCTTTTTCATATTTGAGTAAGAGATCGAATACGTGAAGTTTTCGGGAGACGAATTTGCACTATTCCTCCACAACGACAGCTTTCGGACGAGATGGCCCGATTCGATGCGCTGTTTTGCTCGTGTTTTGCTTTGGTATTGTTGAGCTCAGCCTCTATGGCATCGCCCACACCCGCACCTGCCCCCAAAGCGGCAGCACCCAAGTCGTCGCCGGTTCAATCCGCCCCAGCGCCATCACCGGCTTCTCCTCCTCCTGCGAGTTTACCGCCTGTTTCTTCTCCTGCCTCTCCTCCTCTTAAAGTCGCTACCCCATCAAGCTCAGCTTCCTCTTCCACAGGTCGAACTCCAGCATCTAGCCCCTCGGCTCATGGCCCAGCCATCGCTTCCCCACCGAGTGCCAGCAGCGGAGCTGTCTCTACCACCAGTTTGGAGAATATGGCTATCTTTGGAGCTACCTTGCTTTCTGGAGGCCTCTTCCTGCTTTAAGATGTTTTTAACATTCTTTTCATCCGCATTGATTGGATTAGATGATTTGATTTGATTGTCTCTCTTTCGTATTTTGTTCTGTCATTTCACTGTTGGTCTGGCATGTCATTTCGTATGTAGAATAATTATTCTTTTTTTACTCCTGGTGTAAATTCTATTGATTACTTTTTTGTAAGGATTGTTAAATGTTAATGTTCTGGTTTTAATTTTTTCAAATGTTCTTATTGCAAGTCGGTGAAGATAAATGTCGTTTGGATATATGTATACGTATATATGTGTGTGTCGAGGCAAGCGGTTTAGCCAGTCTCTCTAAAATCATTCAGAAATACCATATTGAGAAGAAAAAGAGCTGCGTCCAGTACGAGATTTGTTGTCATTCCTACCGGAAGAAGGTGCGAAGCGCAAAGGCAGGGTGGGATGTCCGCAAAAATACTCGACAAATCCAGAGATGAATGTGATCCATAAATATGGCATAGCCTGTTCATTCGAAAATAATTAAATAAAAATTCATGGGTTTTGGCCCTCTGAAAGTACCCTAAATTCGTGAGTCAAAACTAACCAGAGTTGAGATATCATTGGGATGTTATTAAAAGTGGCTTCTGTTCTTAGATTTTGTGAGCGATAATTTCCTTAACGCCAATGAGCAATATACTCATATTCATAGTTGCATGAAAATTTATACCGTAAAGAACGTAACCACATATGCCAGGTTTATTAACATCTCAAAAGAGCTTCTATGTTACCAGAAACGTTAGGGGAGCGTTCCTTTCCGGAGAAAAACTCAAAGAAAACGGTACCATTTTGTATGGTCGTTTTCTTTTTTCAATACATGAAACCGGTTTCTCCGGAAACGAATGGTTTTTTGACACGGTTTTTTGGAGAAACTTTTGTTCTGGTTCATTTGTAAGGTTGGTTTCGTTCCAATTGGACATTGACCAGAATAAAAAAAAGGCAAATGTTGGTTTTCCGATAAACATTGCTCTGGTTTGTTTGTAATGTTGGTTTCATTGTAATGTTGAGTCTACTTTAAAAAATGGAGGTTGGTTTTGTGGATAGTTTTTAGAGGTGGTTTCATGTTCTGCTGTATTTAGCTTAAATTTTTTTTAACAACATTGTTTATTTACGGATTTTGTTTGTTAAAATTATATTATTAGGATGTGTTGCTTTAATATTTTAATTATTTTCTTAATTTTTGTGTTGGTTATATTTAAAAGTGTATTTAGTGTAGAGTTTCTTATATAATTTAAAATGCCACACGTAGCATTATATATTATTTTTATTATTATAAAGATTAGTTAAATTATTTTCTTAATTTTTTGTGTTCGTTTATTTAAAAGTGTATTTAGTGTACAGTTTCTTTCTATTATTTAATTTAAATGCACACGGTTAAATTATATATTAATTTTTTATTGATATAAAGATTAGTTACTATTATAATTATAAATATTAATTATTATTATAATGGATTAACAATAAAGTTTTGAAAATTTGATGTTATTTTTTTTAGGTTTTGTCTAGTTGTAGCATTTTTGGTTTTCAACCCTTCCGCTTTTTCTATGCAAATGTCAGTGGAGGGAGCAACACTTCTTCCTTTAGCAAGATAGTTGAAGGTAGTAGTAGTTCTAAACAATCCTCTACTTTTGGCTCAATACCCTAATCCCAATGGAGCTGAATTGAGCCTTCACCATCCTATTACCCAATTAGGGAAACTACATCCTAGTAGTTGCTTACCAAATACTACAATATAGCCCAAATTTGAGGTCTGCTCAAATAATATGGGAGAATATACACATGATATGCGAGATCATGTACTCATCAAGAAATTTCTAGGGATATGGCCTTCAAAAAAATCCCACTCTCACTAGGTCCAAATCAAGTGGAAATGGAAAAGGTCAAATCAAGCTTGAATTCAATGCCAAAGGTTTCTTCACTATTAAAGGATCAAAGATGGGTATTTGCGAATGACCTATGTAAGCAACACAAGCTTTGTTTCTCACTATGAATATTTGAGAATGGTCTATGTGAACACATTATTGGAGAATGCGGATGATGTATGCTTTGTTTTATGTTTTTCACATTTTTCTTGTTTTTTTCTCTCTCCTCGTTTCTTGAATGTGAAACCTCCAAACTTCGTTTCTCGTCTCGTTGTTGTTTCTCGTTTCGTTTTCCGTTTCTCGTTTCTAGTAACATAGAAGAGATTTTGTTGGAAAAAATTGTGAGAACAAGGCACTTAATATTCCACCGGGTGTGTAAAATTAAAATTGTGGTAGTTGAATTTTGGTGTGGCTGCTTGGATACCTGCCGTGAAATAGTGTCCGGTAAATTAAAATTGTGGTGGTTGAATTTTGGTGTGGCAACTTGGATCTACGCTGGTACTTACAGTGAGCTAGTGTTTTAGTGTTTTCTGGTTGCTATTGTAGACTTAAAATTAAATTGGAAGGGCGTTCACAGACAAGATCATAAAGCTTTAAGGCGTGGCTGAGGGTTAGCTCCTGTGTTTTGTGAAAGAGTATATGTGTGTTTTCACCTGAATTCGAGAAATAAGTGGAATAATTTTTTATAGTGATATTTTTTATAATGCTTTTTCAAAGTGTCATAAAGCTTTAAGGCATGCTTGAGTGTTAGCTCCGGTGTTTTTTGAAAGAGTATATGTGTGTTTTTACCTAAGTCATGGCTGAGTGTTAGCTCCTGTGTTTTTTGAAAGAGTATATGTGTGCTTTTACTTGAATTCAAGAAATGAGTGGAATAATATTTGATAGCGATCCTTTTGGGCAGGGTAATGTTTTTTATTTCGGTAGTATTTTTGAGTCTCAAGAATTATTTGTTAAACATGATGGTTTTATTGATGAGCAGTGTATTCCACATGATCTTCCAATCGCTAAGATCAAAACTTTCTTTTCCCAAAACCTAATTATTAGAAATTTGATTGAATCTACTTCTTAGATGCTTGCGAGAGTGCAGGATATGAATATGGATGTTGTTCAAATGCTGCACATGTTCAAAGATGAGTGCATTTTGTTGGTTCAAGAGGAACTTAGTCTCATACTTTACAAGACCCATTGTAATGGAAAGTGGGGAGAGCATGAATCAGATTATCTTGTTTTTATTGTTTGGAATGTTGCCTCGCATCCCAATCCAGAAGCGGTTGTTAAGTACGCAAACAAAGAGTAGTTGAAGGAGCTCATAGCTAAAAAAGGAAAAGTGAAGATGAAGTTGCATCAGCAAGAAGGCAAAAATGAAAGATGTAGTAGTGTGTTGTAGAAATCCAAATTATGTTGTAAGCCTAGCTAAGACTTGAACCAGCAGGGGGGGATTTTTACAATGTCTTATGTATTGTACTATAGTGTATTTTGTGTGTTTATCATATGGTTGGAATTAAGGGGGAGTGTTGGAAAACATTAATAAATCCAACCACAGTCTACATTTAATGTGATGTCTAGTTTCTTCTCAAGAGTTCAGGGAATGATGTTAAGTGTTCTGGAGTGATCCAGACTTAAACAGGAACACAACAAATTACAGAGATAACCATAAACACAGATATGCAGTGGAAATAATACTTCATTTCATTAATGTAAAATACTGAAATATGCTTACAAACAGTGATGGAAATAAACCAGCTAGAGCGATGGTACATTATCTTTAAGAAGAGATGTGGTGGCTACATGCCTCTGAACTATGTTACAATGAGACTCGAAAGCCTATTTATTGTTGAGAAACAATGGAAAACCATTAACATTCAATAACCTAACCATAGAAGATGAAACACCAAACCGTGGGCCTCGTTTGGGTAAATTGGCACATCAACTTTCGGGGTTGTTACTTTGGCATACAATCTCCATTTGATGCGTACAATAGCTCGTTAAAAATATCTATCCGAGCACTACCACTTTGGGAAGGGCAACATCGGTCCATGGACCCAAGTTGCCCCACATTCGTTTAGGGCCTCAAAATGGCTCTGTAAGTTCAGGACCCAAAAAAATGCTAAAAATAGTAAGTTGTGCTACAATTAAGAAAATTGAAAATGTTGAAAGGAACAATGATGGGGGTCCAGGTGGACTTGGCAGGTTGCCACCAATATCTACCTGGATCATTCCTCCCCCCTTAGGAAGCAATGGTCCCCATTGCGTTGAGTTCCTCCATGAGATGAGGAAACTTTTGCTAAACTTGGTCCCTGGTGAGCCACTCGACCTGGTGAAGGAGTTGTCCTGCTTTGACAACTCGATATAGTTGGATATTCTATTGGCGAGTGTTCTTGATCTGTGTGTCCATGATCCGATCAATTTCAACTTGTTCCATGCAATTTGGATTTAATTCTATGGGTGTGAGCTATTCTGCAATGTCGGATGTGTCTAACAATGGTAGAAAATATGGTTGAAGGCAGTCCACATTGAACACTGGGTGCAAGCCAAGGAATGAGGGAATGTTGAGCTCAAATGCATTGTCTCCCACAACCTTAATAATGGTGTAAGGACCATATCGGAGTGGTCTCAGTTTCCGATAGGCTCCAGTAAGGCGTTCCTTTTGCAAATGCAACCAGAATTTGTCGCCCACCTAAAACTTGTGCGGCACCTGATGTTGATCATGTCACTGCTTGTACTTGGCATTTGATTTCTCCAGAATGTCATGGACCTACTGGCGAATATGTTGGATGTGCTCAATGAGGTTGGTTGCTTTGTCTTTTTTTGGACTAAACATGAGCCGAATCTGTGTGAGTAGCTGCAAGTGGCATGGCCACATTAATGGGGCATAGTAGCTGGAATCCCAAGCCCACCTGAAAAGGGCTATGGCTAGTCGAGCTGTGAAGAGCTCGGTTGTAGCTGTGCTGAACATAGGGGAGGCTCTCGTCCCATGTGCGTGGATGCTTTGAGTTGTACACACGCAAAATGTGTATAATCATCCTATTGACAACCTATGTCTAGCCATCAGTTTGAGGATGGAAGGCTGTGGACCTAGTGAGTTTGGTGTCCAGCATTGACCAGAGACTGGACCAAAATGGAGTGAGGAACCGACTGTCTCGATCTGAGATGATAGTCTATGGGATCCCAAAGTGCACCCGCAATCATTCAAAGAAGAGTTTAGCAGTGGCTTCCGTTGTGATATTTATCTTGCAGGCCACCATAATGGGCATCTTCGAGAACCTGTTAACGACCACAAAAACACAGTCATTTCCATGCTTAGTGGAACGAAGGCCTAACATGTAATCCATGGAGATGGATTCCCAAGGTCGACTAGGGGTAGGCAGCAGGGTATAGAGGCCTTGCTTCTTAATGGTCAGTTTGGAAATGGCATAGGCAGTACATGATCTGATGTACTTCCCGACATCCTGTTGAAGATTCGGCAAATAGAAATACTTTTGCAATACTGCCACCATTTTCTCGACCCAATGGCCAACAACCTGACTATAGTGTGCTTCCCAAATCATCTTGGCAATCTCACTTGCAGGAAAACAAAGGTGACCCAGTTGGCATAACAAGTCATCCTAGAGGTGAAAATCTGGAACATGCTAACCCTCCAAAAGTGTGTGGTATGTGTGGCCAAATTCTGGGTCACTTTTGTAGAGAAGTGGCCAATCAAAAGTATCATTCCCACAAGAGTTGAGCATGGTGGTTAACGCCATGATCGGTTATCGACTGAGGCAATCTACAACATTATTGGTGCTGCTCTTCTTATACTTGATATTCAAATGGAACTGTTGCAGGTATGTAGACCACTTTTGATGGCAATCATTCTGCAATTTCCCTTGAGTTTGTATGAATTGCAGGGGTCGGTGGTCTGTGTGGATGATCGTTTCCTTCCCCAAAATGTAATGCTTCCATTGTCAGTAGGCCTGCACAATGGAATACATCTCTTTATCATAAGTGGGATACTTCTGAACTGTGTCTGAAAGTGTTTCACTCTGATATGCTACTAGATGCTTGTGTTAGGTAAGGACTACCCCAATAGCATAGTCAGAGGCATCTGTCGCGACCTCAAATGGTTGTTGTAAATCTAGTAACGCGAGCACTGGTATCATGCAGAGGCGATCTTTCAACTCTATGAATGCCTTCTATTGAGATTCAGACCAAAATAATTTTGCTTTCGCTCCTCCCTTGGTGACTTGACTCAAGGGCCAAGTGATATGAGAAAACCCCAACACGAACCTGCGGTAGAAGTTGTCAAGACCTAGAAAGTTGCGGAGCTCTGTCAGAGTGGTTGGAGGTGGACAATCCTGAATGACTTGGATCTTGGCTGGATCCACATGCACCCCCTGTTCATCAATAATGTATCCCAGATATAGAACCTGGGTCATGCCAAAAGTGCATTTCTTCAAATTGGCACATAGCTTGCGTTGTCGCAGTGTTTGGAGAACCTGTCGGATGTAGTGGAGGTGCTCTTCCCAACTCTAGCTGAAAATAAAAATGTCATCCAAGTATACTATTACAAATGAGTTGGTGAATGGCCGCAATATGTCATCCATTAGCCTCATGAAGATTGCAGGAGCATTCGTCAATCCGAAAGGCATAACCAACCATTTGAAAAGACCCTCCTTGGCTTTGAAGGTAGTCTTCCACACATCAGAGGGTTCAATTGATACCTGGTGATATCCTGACTCTAGATTGATCTTGCTGAAATATTTTTCTCCCTTTAGTTGGTCCAGGAGGTCATCAATCCGCAGGATCAGGTACCTATTATGGATAGTGATGTTGTTCAGCACTCGATAGTCAATACAAAGTCTCCAAGTCCCATCCTTCTTTTGTACCAACATGATTGGGCTCCCACAAGGCGATGAACTCGGACGGATGTGACCTTTCTGCAGCAGCTCCTGAATCTGCCTATTGAATTCATCATTCTCCAGAATGAAGCACCGATAAATTGGTCCATTGGGTATCGGTGCACCTAGGGTCAGATC
This sequence comes from Pinus taeda, assembly GCA_000404065.3. Taxonomy (NCBI): domain Eukaryota; kingdom Viridiplantae; phylum Streptophyta; class Pinopsida; order Pinales; family Pinaceae; genus Pinus; species Pinus taeda. Next base: position 39,021 of record APFE030690261.1, on the reverse strand, counting down.
AATGGAGTGCTTGACCTAACAGTGCAAAGGAAACCCTACGGGGGACGTGAAGATGTCCTCATACTCCTCCACGACCGTGTCCATCTATAGTTGTCATGCACAGGGGCCCTGTCTGGAGGCTGTGGCCACCGTCTTCTTCTTTCCTTGAGGGCGTATCATTAGGAAAACAAATTTCCCAGTTTTTGAAACGAGCTTACTGCATTGTTTTGCAGTAATCAAAGAGATAGTGGTAAGTGGTGCTACCTTTGGTATCCTGTACAGCTTATTTCCCAATGTAATAATAACAACACGGGGCCTTGATTCATACACAACATGTTGCTTCCACAAGTATGGTTGTCCTAATAATACATCACAAACTTCAAGGGGAGCAATGTCACACAATATCTCATCCTTGAAGGGCTTGATGTTGTATGGAAGGCGACACTGCTGGCTCACGCAAAGATCCCGTCCTTGGTGAAGCCACCCCATGGTGTATGGTTGTGGATGTGATGTGGTCGATAAGCCCAACCGCTTCATGACCTCTGCTGAAATGAGGTTCTTTTGGCTCCCGCTATCGACAATGAACTATAGCGGGGAGCCTTTTACCCACATCTGGGAGTGGAAGAGATGCTCCTCCTCCTCTGGATCTTCGGGTTCCTTTTTCAGGATCTTGGCAGTGGCAACAGTGGTGTTGGGATCCGCATCAATGATCTGCTTCCCCTTGTCATTCCCCTTGTTGGGTTCTGACTCAGAGTCAGAACATGCATCTGATTCTGAAACCTTTAGCTCAGCCACCAGTGACTGCTTGGCCCGACACTCACTTCTGTTGTGAGTGGAGCTCTTATGGAACTCACACCATTTTCCCGTGTCCTTTTTCGGCTTCGCGGCGCTGTTCTTTGCTTGCAGCTTTGGCGGGTTGTCTTGGACTGCCCCACCTTGGCTTTGTCCTTTGTTCTGTGGTTTAGGGGCACTTTTCCCTTGGTTCGGATTCACAGATCCAAAGTATCGCTTCTTTTGTTTAAACTTCTATTCGACCTTGACGACATATCGGTATGATGTGCCAAGCGAGGAGATGTCCAGGAACTCTATTTCTTCTTGGATGTACTTATGTAGACAACCGCAGTATTTGAGTATCAAATGCTGCTCTAAATCCTTGATACCCAACTTTTGTGCGAAGGGTATGGAAAAGATTGGTGAACTCTGGCACGTCTTGGTACCTTTCCTACCACAGCGTGGTCCACTTTATGTATTCATCCTCATAGCTTTCGATAGGGTAGTACTACTTCTTGATGCCATCCCGGAATGAATTCCAGGTGGGTGCGGCTGAAAATTGTGAGCCGGTATTTTCATTCTTATACTCGCAGTAGGTTTCCCACCAGTCCCTAACGTGAGGGGCTGCTTTGAAAAGTGCGAAAACAATCTTTTCCTGACTCGAAAATTCATGAACATAAAAATAACCCTCTAGCAGATTTAACCATTTATCTATGGCATCTGTGTCTATCTGACTAGAGTAGCTGCTGAAGCCGATGCGTCAATTCTGGGTAGTCGCTGAAGGATCTGAGCAAAGTTTTCCATCATCGCATTCCATTGTCGCTCCAGGGCTTCTTCGTGCAAGATTTTGATAGGATCTCCTACCCCCTCCTCTTTCTTCTCATCTGCCATGGGAGGCCGTCGGGATTTGCGAGGTTGGTCTTGCAAAGGTTCAACCAGTTTAAGCCCTAACTCCTTATATCCTGACCTCGCTGGGGACATGCAAAGAAAAACAAAGAAAAAGCAAACTGCTTTGATACCACTGATCCAGACTTAAACATGAATACAACAAATTACATAGATAACCATAAACACAGATTTTCAATGGAAATAATAATTCATTTCATTAATGTAAAATACTGAAATATGCTTACAAACAGTGATGGAAATAAACCAGCTAGGACGATGGTAGCTTATCTTTGAGAAGAGATGTGGTGGCTACATGCCTTTGAATTGTGTTACAATGAGGCTCGAATGCCTATTTATTGTTGAGAAACAATGGAAAACCCTTAACATTCCAAAACCTAACCCTAGAATATCAAACGCCAAACTGTGGGTCGTGTCTGGGTAAATTGGTACATCAACTTCCCGGGGTCATTACTTTGACATATGATTTTTGTTTTGAAGTGTATAATAGCTCGTTAGAAAGATCTATCCAAGCACTACCACTTTGAGAAGGGCAACATCGGTCCCAATGTTGCCCCCAAATTTCCCAAAAAATGTCGTTTACGGCCTCAAAACGGTTTCAGAAGTTCAGGACCTAAAAAACTACTAAAAATAGTAAGTTGTGCTACAATTAAGGAAACTGAAAATGTTGAGAGAAACAATGGTGAGGGTCCAGGTGGACTTGGCAGGTGGCCACCAATATCCACCTAGATCATGGAGACTTCAGGTAGCAACCTGAAGAAGCCACCGACAACCAGAATCTAGAAACTTTTCTGCTGTGTATAAAAATCATTGTTGATAGTGGGATGGACAAGCTATGTGTTAGTATTTTTCTGTGTTCTTTGATAAGTCAATTCCAAGAAACTCATTTTGCGCAACCAATTGTCTCTTAAAAAGTTCATCTTGTACATGATTGAAATAGAGTTGAATGCAATTGTGTTTTGCGCAACCAATTGTCTCTTAAAAAGTTCATGTTGTACATGATTGAAATAGAGTTGAATTCAATTGTGTTTGTGGTAAAGATATGAGAATATGGAACACAATTTTTAATGTTATTTCTCAAATGACGTCCCTTTTTAAACAAGATTTTTTCTTTTGCAAAGAAAAATGGAGTTGGGATGAGCTATAAGTTGTGATTTAGTATTAAATTGAACTTTAAATTAAATTGTAAAGACAAGTTAATTAAGATTTATGAATAATTCATAATAACAATTGTTTTACTATTCATTTAACAACTAAATTATGAATAGCACAGTTATAAAAATTAAATCACTAGTAACTATAGATAGATATTAAAACTCTTAATTTATAGTCAAAATACTTGTGCCTAAAACATTTCCTATAGTGAAAAAAAAAAGCATTAAAAAAAATTAATTATTAAAATAAATAATATATATGATTAATACTTTTCAAATATTTCTAAATATTATACTTTTGTGAGTGATTTGTGATTTAATATTAACTTCATTAACTTTTTGTGAATGGTAATTGAAACCAATCTTCTATGTTTGGTTTCAGGAAAGAAGATAAAACAACTTTAACAAACCAATTGAAACAAATGAAAAATTGAAGGCTAATCTCCCAATAAATGTGGAGCAATCTCCAAAGACTTGAGATTCTTTTAATAATAAAAAATGAATTCACAAAGTTTAATTATGGATAAGTGGTGTAAATTTTTGGTCAAAGACAAACTAACATGCAGTCAAAGGCAAAATTGAATGTGTAATACCATGGATGAGGTAGATATAATAAAACACTGTTGTAATATATACCAGAAAAGAGTTGCATAAATAATTCCGGAAAAAAGATTTGCTTAAGTAATTTTGTCTATTAAGAGTATTTTTTTTTTTAATATTATTATTGAAAATTAGAGAAAGTTTATAAGGAGTAATTTCACTTAATAAAAAAATTAGCTGAATATGAAAAAAGAAAATTATAGTTATTCTAGTCTATCAAAATTTAAATAGGAAAAATAATGGGAAACCCAAAAAAATCATTTTAATATACACATTCTTAATAGAAAAGATATTTTAGAGGGTTGTAATGAATCCAAAAGATTAATTGAACTACCAGAAATATATATAATCCCAGAAATAATAATAAAAAGTTAATCCAAATAATCTAATATCGGCACTAATAAAAACATATCACATATCTCTCTATCTATATAAATTTAACACCGAAAATAAAGTGTGGAATTCTATTTGTGAGAAAGCATTAGGGCGACTGTGCAAAGTGTGAAATAATATTTGTGAAGGGATTTCAGCACCTCTGCGAAGTGAGAAAAAATATTTGTGAGAAACGATTTTAGTGTCAGTACGAACTGTCGTACTGCGATTGATTTCTAGGTTTGATTTCGATTGCTCTTCATCCTTGTGTGTATTTTATGCTTCTTCTGTGTTTCTGTTTTCAAATTTTAGTTAAAGACGCGTACATTTTGAAGCATCTCGACCTGTGCAAATCAAACGACCGTGGCTCCGACAAGCGTTCTTTCATCATTTCCTCATGAGAAGGTCTTTCGGTTGCGTTTGAACTTCTTTGGGAATCCCCATTCTCTAAGCCCTAAACTGATCAAATGAATAATTGGCCCGATTAAACTTTCCATCTCGACTGACAAGGTTCGGGAAGCCCTATAGAATAGAGTTTTCAGGGGACACAGGAGTCCTATGTATTTCTCATCAAATTTAGGTTTGAATTATGGGATCTAACCTGTGATAAATAGTGGAAAATCTAGAGGTAAAGAAAAAGTTCCATTTCCATTTGGAAATGGATGAGATGACCGCTCCGCTGAGAGAAGAAAGAATCAAAATCTATCAGAATGGGATTCTTAATCTTACGCTTCATTGAATTGCTGCAACGATTTTATGTTTTCGAATACAGTATCTAACGAACAATTTTAAATTTTCTTTTCCATACCCTAAAAGTCGGTAGCATGGTGTTGGGTCTAGAGCATTTAAATCATGTCATCATTTTTCTTTGTGTGGTTGGTTTTTTCAGGAGCTGAAATTTTGATATGAGCCAGTGATTAGTTGTAATTTCTTCTATTGATATGAGGTATTTTAGAAAAAATGATGTTTTCTTTGTTATATTCTTCTGCATACATGGGATATCTGCCAATTCATGTTAATCTGATATTTCTTTCAAATATTTCTCCACGAAAATAAAACTAACCATGTGAAAATAACATGTACTAGCCAAATGAAATTCGGCCACATGCCATCCACCGAAAAAAGTGTGGTGTATCATTTTGCTTAAAAACAATTGAAAATATTCTACGTTTGAAATAATTCTATTGTAGGGTAGAATTATTGAGTAGATGGGGGGCAGTTTTGGCCAACAATAGGAACAATACATGTCAAAAGTTGTTGGATCAGGGGCACAACAATATTAAATAAACACAGAATTAATACAGCAGAAGATCAAACACATAGAACACAGCGATTAACGTGGTTCACCCAACCAATCTGGGCTACGTCCACCAAACATAGGCATCAGGAATATATTAATCAAAATTTGGAGATTACATCAATGAAACTCTCACTCTCTCTCCCAGCTATCCGTATGACAACCTATTTTATAGTAGAGAGAATCTAACTGCTCTCACATCAAATTTAGGATGCATTAATTTGCTCCCAACAAACTGGAGATAATCCAGCAACAGATTTTCTATTGTTGTCACCTACAGAGATTTCTGCCTATTTCAGTTTAAACAGAAAATCTCAACAATCTCCACCTTGACAACAATTCGCCTGATGCCCTATTATTATTATTTTATCTTTTTTGCAAGCCAAGAGAAGCCAAACACCAGCGTAGCTTCTCCAACAAAACTGGTTTCGTGAACATGTCAGCACAATTCTCCTTTGTATGCACCTTTTCAAGAGAAACTCCCCTTTCAGTGATAACCTGTCTTACAAAATGATATTTGATTGGAATATGCTTTGACTTACTATGATAGGCCGGATTTTTAGCCAAATGTATTGCACTTTGACTGTCACAAAGTAACCTGATGTTATCCTGTAACCTACCAAACTCACCAAGCAAACCTTTCAACCAAACCGCCTCTTTGCAAGCATGAGAAGCAGCAATGTATTCTGTTTTAGTAGTGGACAAAGCAACAATGTTCTGTAGCTTTGACATCCAGCTGATAACTCCACCTGCAAGAGTAAATACGTACCCTGAAGTTGACCTTCTCTTATCCAAATCACCTGCAAAATCGGAATCAACATATCCGCAAACAAATTCACTACTCTTATTGTAAGAAATACAATAACTACTTGTGCCTCTCAAATACCGAAGCACCCATTTCACTGCTGACCAGTTTTCTTTACCCGGATTTGCCATGTACCTGCTGACAACCCCAACTGCATGTGAAATATCTGGTCGAGTACAAACCATCGCATACATTAAACACCCTACTACATTGGCATATGGAATTCGAGACATATAATCCTTTTCTTCATCTGTATTAGGACATAAACTCGAAGAAAGCTTAAAATGGGAAGCTAAAGGAATCGACACAGGCTTCACATTGTTCATACCAAACCTCAAAAGTATTTTCTCAACATACTTCTGTTGTGATAGCCACAGCTTACCATTACTCCTGTCTCTGAAAATCTCCATGCCCAAAATCTGTCTTGCGGCTCCTAGATCTTTCATATCAAACGTCCTTGCCATCTGAGTCTTCAACCTGTTGATTTCTTCAATGCTTTTGCTTGCTAAAAGCATATCATCAACATATAACACTAAGATAATGAACATGCCATTATTCAACTGTTTGAAATAAACACAATGATCATATTCACTTCTAACATGTTTCTGACTCAACATGAAAGAATCAAACTTCTTATACCACCGCCGAGGCGATTGCTTCAGGCCATATAATGACTTCTTGAGCCTGCAGACAAATTTCGCATTGCGATGCTGAACAAACCCTTCCGGTTGTTCCATATATATTTCCTCATCTAAATCACCATGTAGAAATGCATTCTTAACATCTAACTGCTGCAACTCCAAATCAAACAAAGCCACTAATGCTAACACAATTCTAATTGAAACAATTTTAACCACTGGTGAAAATATCTCATGAAAGTCAATACCAGCTTTCTGAGAAAACCCTTTTGCAACGAGTCGCGCTTTGTACCTGTCTTCCGTATCATTCACACCTCGTTTCAGTTTGAAGACCCATTTACACCCCACAGTTTCCCTGCCTTTCGGAAGCTCCACCAGATTCCATGTGCCGTTCTTATTTAAGGCCATCATTTCGTCCTTCATGGTTGCTTTCCACTTGTCACTTTTCAAACCTTCTATTGCTTCCTGATAGCACAGAGGTTCATTGTCATTAGCAGTAAATGCAACAGAAGTGACATAATC
>APFE030690261.1:14361-30381 GCA_000404065.3 Pinus taeda | reverse complement strand
ATTGGCTTCCTTCTTTTCTGTCGAAGAGCCCTCTTTATCAGCCTGCTTTCGCTTCCAACAATCCTTTTTCAGATGTCCAGCCTTTCCACAATGTCAGCACTTCATCTTTGGCTTCTTTCCTTTGGACTTTGAATGAGAGTCGCTATGCTTTCCCCCGGAGTGTCTCTCTCATGAGCGACCTCTGGCCATCATTACCTCTGATGTCGAGGTGTCTGTATTCGACCTCTTCCTTGTCTCCTCAGCCAACAAGGTTCCAACAACATCGTCAAACTCAAGAATATCTGATGTACTAAAACTTATGGAAGTAACAAAATGATCCCAGGATTCAGGTAAAGAACATAATAAAGTTATCGCCTTATCCTCTGAATAAAATTTTACATCTAGACTGTTTAATTGCACCAACAAGGTATTAAAAACATTCAGGTGATCAGCAATTGAGGTACCTTCTTTCATCCGCAAACTGTAAAGCTGCCGTTTCAGGAGAATTCGGTTTGTCAAAGATTTCGTCATGTAGAGCTTCTCAAGCTTCGACCACAGGCCTGCGGTGGTTTTCTCTGACACAATGTTAAACAGAACATCGTCCGCCAGACATAACCGAATTCCGCTCAGAGCTCTAGCATCCATCTCATTCCATTCATCCTCCGTCATGGAAGCAGGTCTTTTGTTTTTCCCCAACAGTGCTTTCACCACACCTTGTTGAACCAGTAGATCGTGCATCTTCACCTTCCAGATTTCAAAATTATTCTTACCATTGAATTTCTCAATTTCAAACCAAGCACTTTGATTTTTGGCCATCTTGTATCAGCAAAAAACAATAATCTCCAATATCCAACCAGCAAAAAAAAATTGCCAATGCCTTTGTTTTTACTCAACAAAAAACTGCCTATGCCTTTAAAAAAAAATTGCCGTTTGCACTTCACAAACAAAAATTTTCTTGTTTACTCTTCACAAAAAAAAATTTGCTTGTTTGCTCTTCACAAAGAAAAATTGCTGCCTATGTTTATCTGTCGTTGTCTTTACAACAAAAACAATGCCCTCTGCACTTTAAAACAAACTGCCCTTTTTTCCAATCATTTTTTTTAAAAACAATTAATGTGCTACTGCACCATCCCATTAACGTTCTGCTTACAAATGATAAATAAATTCAACCGGTACCAAGAGGTGGAATTAGTGATTGTACAGAGTCTTACTTTTCAAATTGGTGAGCAATACACCCATCTGTACAAAAAAAAAATATTTATCCTTCCGCAATTTAAATATAGAGCGCTTTATAAAACCAGCACAACCCTCATACAAATATCTGAAATACGATTTTTCTGTCTGATTTTTAAATATACAGCGCTTTATAAAAGCAGCGCAGCCCTCACACACATATCTGATTCAATTAATGAGAATTTAAAAAACACTGTCACGTTTTCAATCCCATCTCATCCATGTAACATAAGTTATATACTTTCTATTAATTTGGAGTGTATTCCACTATTTAACGCCAGTTAATATGACACACCAGCCATGTAAAACCCATTTGAATGTATATACGCAGCACGTTTATACCAGCATTTGAATGTGCATGTTTAAAAAAAAAATAACGAATCTAATGCGCAAACCATTCATACCAAAAATGCTCCACTGCTCCAGGGCTCCACACAAGGTAGTACAGCGCTCAGCCAAAATGTATAACAGCGCTCTGATACGCTCCGCCAAGATGTTATACGCACCAGCGTCAGCACCTCCAGGCACTCCACCCACAAGTATACAACACCTCCAGGTAGTCAGACACACACCAGCACCTCCAACATGCTCTGATACCAATTGTTGGATCAGGTGCACAACAATATTAAATAAACACAGAATTAATACAGCAGAAGTTCAAACACATAGAACACAGCTATTAACGTGGTTCACCCAACCAATCTGGGCTATGTCCACCAAACATAGGCATCAGGAATATATTAATCAAAATTTGGAGATTACATCAATGAAACTCTCACTCTCTCTCCCAGCTATCCATATGACAACCTATTTTATAGTAGAGAGAATCTAACTGCTCTCACATCAAATTTAGGATGCATTAATTTGCTCCCAACAACCTGGAGATAATCCAGCAACAGATTTTCTATTGTTGTCACCTACAGAGATTTCTGCCTATTTCAGTTTATTTCACTTGAGTATTTTTTAGTTAACATATTTTTAATTGTGATAATGTTTAATTAATCTTAAAAATGTATTTATGAGAGATTGATTGAACCAATATTTAATATTGTTATATATGGATTGACATCATATATTATTATTATTTTAATCTAATTTTATGGTTATGGTTAAACTAGATATTAAATTGGTGTATGAGACTTCTTGTTTCCAAGACAAGAGATCCATTTCCATTGATTATTAAATTTAAGAATAAATACATATTCTACCCCTATAATTTTAAACTCTTTTCGACCATATGAATATTAGACATACATATACCATGGCAAAAAAACGTTATTTTGGGTGCAGATCTATACTTAATACAAATAGGCCCACAACTTCACGTAGATTATATTTTATAAATAAACTTTCCACAACGGACAATACCTATAGCTAGGTTCGATTGATTATTGAAATCAATATATGTTTCAAAATTATAACACGCATCAAAATAATTAATTAATATTAAAAAACACTTATATGAATATAATTGTATTAACAACGAGTATTGTTAATTATATGAATATAATTGTATAAACAATTTTATGAATATACTATCAAAATAAAAATTAAAAATTCAAAGTAATTGAACTACTCTAATTTTTAAAATATTAGTTATGTTTTTATAAATTAAACTAAATTAACTTTGAAGGAATAAGGTAAATATTTGAATGGTTTACGATTTCGACTTTTTTTTCAGATGAAAGATATGAAAAGATTGCAAAAGTAATAAGCGTGAAAATAAGAAAAGGAGAAAAGGAGAGGAAGGGAGATTGAGACTCATCACATTGTAAATTATTTATAATTGACTAAATATTAATTTTTTTTTTTTCAACATTTAGTATTCTAACTTTGAATTGAAAAATTGTATTGGATGCATGTATTAAAAATGATTATATAAATATTATGTGTATTTAGCATATTTAAAATGATTATATTAATATTAGAGGAAATTACATATTATTGATCAAATTAATCATATGTTCATTACTTTTTCTTTGTCCGTAGACAACTAAAACCATCATAGATCCATGTTAACTCTATATCTATAAAGTCCCGAGAGGGATCAAATCTCTCAAGATGCAAAATTTTCCTCAAGTTTTGCACTCAAAAAATATGTTTGCACATCGTGAGATTTGATCCCGCTCGGCCCTTAATAGTTCCAGACTTAAGATATATTTAGGATGGTATATTTATCTATCATATGTTGCTACACAACTCCTTCATGTTGAAAAACACACCATTAAAATATTTTAACTATTACAATTATTTTACTTTTAGTTGATTGATTATATACATACACACATAATTGATATTCAAAAACAAAACATGACATCTATAGACACATCAAAGGAACCAAAAGCAATATAGAATAATGCATTCACCATTACTTTAATAAAATGTGAAAGTGCATCCTTATATGAAGCAAGGGATAAACATTAAAATACTATAGTTTAGGTACATGTTTCATGATTATATTTTAAAGAGTATCCATTTTGAATTACTAAAATAATACAGGTTTACTTTTCTAGAAAAACTCCATGTTTTGTAGTTTATATACAATGTTGTTTCTACCACTATAGGTATGGGATAAAGAATTATAAGTGAAAGTTATAACTAGATTGTGAACTTGGTCATATAAGTATTGTAATGTGAAATTCTTAAAGGTAATTTATTTGCATGTCATTTTGATAACTAACTTTAGCTATCTGTATAACTGAAATTGGGTAAGGCCAAACTCTTATAATATTTTCATAATTAGTTATAAAGCTATCATTTCATAGAAATTATTGTATTCTTGACCAACTCTACATTTAAAGGAAATATTGTGGTGTAAGATAGGTATGTATTTATGCTAAACATCCTTTTGGGGATGTTGATGGTGCTAGAAATCCATTAACCGAGGGGTCTCCCTGATGTGAAGTCCCAATTAGACCTCACACCATTTGGAGTAGGATCCCCATCTGGAATATCAACCCAATTTACTTGTATTCTTAGATATATTCCTTAGCTTTGGTTGTCAGCAAGAGAGAGGAGTGCGAATGTGCCTTCAAAAATCAAGGTGGTGTGTGTGGTGATTATTGGATCGTATGTGTGTCAAAGTTCTTTTACTTCGGAGGGGAGGAGAAGTGAGCCTCTAAAAGAGAGGTAGTGGTACCACCTTAGTAGAGACACACATGAACAAGGAGGATCCATAAAACATCAAGCGGAATGTCCACAGAGATGCGATGGTCCTTGCAACCAATGTAACAAGGAATATCTTTCTAATATCTAGCGGAATAGTCCACGAGGATGCGACAACAATCATAACAATTACAACACATTCTCTATATGATAAGTACCAAAATAACCGAAATAGCTCAACTACTTTAGCATAGATGAAAGCAAAAAAGAGCTACAAACATTCACAAAATACTCTTACAAATATCCATAATCCATGCATGAAGAATGTGTTGGCCCATAAGGCTTCTTATACTAAGTAAAAGCTCTAAGACATGTGTACACAACAATATCATTTGGAACTCATTAAAAACATATTTCCTTCAATGCAACAAGTTTGTGATGACTTTATGATAGGTGTGACACTAAAGGTACACTTTGCGATGACCGTGGCGACACTTGTGTGACAGTGCTTAAAGCTTTAGGAATGAGTGAGATTGATGTTTACATGTTTAGACCAACTCATTTGCACAAATATAACCCCTTGAAATCACTAGGACAATAATACATACATTGTGCGACAACTAACATGCGAAAAGATGACAATTCTTGAAAGTGCAAACGACTCTTACGATATGTGAATCAAAATGAAAGTAACACATGTCAGAGAAAATATTACATGGAAACACCACTAATTAAAGTGAAATAAAGTGAAAGAGATAGCTAAAAACATGAAAATTATGTTTGTGAAAACAAATGTGCACAAGAGCAACAGTTTGCAAAACTCACCAAAATAGAAGTACAAACGCAACTAAAATGTGAGAAAATGTTGTTGTTAGTGCACACTTACTATCGACATGGATTGGATATTGTACATGCACATTATTGATGGAATGTGCTATACTTGTCCAAGCTTGCGTAAAAGAATACACTCATGTGCTTGTAAGAGACTCAGCATGCATGAGAAAGTGACCTCGACACTTCGAGTCCAAGAAAGAAGCTCAAAAAGCATGATCTCACCAAGAAGTGACTATGGAACAATTGATCACAAGATCCATAGTAGGTTCCAAAATTTGAGTGTACGTAATATTTTGGAGGGTGTTTATCACAGCGACAATAGTGGGAATCCCTTATGAAGCACCATTGAAAAAAATCTATGGAATGTCTTTATTTATATTTAGCTCTTCTTTCCTTGGGGATACTTTTTCCTACACGTGTTAGTAGAAATTTTCTGTCTTGCAAGCCCATATGCTTTGAAGAGACAAAATACCTAGGATCCAGGAACTTCTAGCATAAGGAAATAACATCCCAAATGTTATTTATAAAATAGTTGACAAAAAATCCTTTGTCGACTTCAAAGATGAAAGATAATTGAAATAATGGCTCAATAACAAAGACACATGCAAGACACAACTTTCCACTCAAATTCCATCATCTTTTGTTGTCTAATGCAAGATTTTATTAAAGAGGCTTACCTATGAAATGATAACCTAGGGTTTAGAGCTTGAATCCATATAACAAAGATTATGGATACATATAATGCATCTAATATTTGTCCACCATTCTTTTAAAACACATACTCTTCCCAGTGGCATGATAAAGCATGACAAAATAATTAACATATAGTATATATGTTTGTTTAATGATATTAAAAACCAATATTATAATAATTGTATATATGATAATAGTTAATTCCTTTCAGAGAGATAACAATGGAATTGCGCAAGATTCCATATGAGCGATAGGTTGAATATATATGTTTTGGTCTGAAATTTAATTTAAGTTAATAGATAGCATGAAAGCTCAATTTGGGATACAAGCTCATTTTGAAAGAAGGGGAAAGAAAATCCCCATAATCAATATATATTCTCTAGTGCTTTATTGGGAAAGCCAAAGTTTTGGGTCTCCTTAATATCGATTAAAGATGGGTCCTCACATAATAATTGTTAAATGGGATGGGATTTTAATACTCTTCTAAGATCTATAGAGAAGGGAGGAGGATGCCTAGTCTGTGATCCCTTCAGAGAGCACATAGAAGTCTTGAAAAATGAGTGTGATCTTGTGGACATTCTCCCCAAAGTAGGTAAATACACTTGGATGAATAGAAGGAGTGAGCATAGCCATATAGCAGTGAGATTAGATCAATTTCTAGTGCATAGCGATTAGTTTTTAAGGGCGTTAGACTATAATTCTTTAATCAATACACAAGGAGAATCTGATCACTGTCCCTTGCTTTGATGATGGAATGAATGGAAGATCTAGGTCTAATGTCATTCAACTTTAATTCTGCATGGTTGAGGGAAGAAGGTTTTTTGGAATTAATCAGACAATCATGGAGGATCTTAGTCATGGGATCACCCAATTATGCGTGGGAATCAAAATGAAAATTAGTAAAATAAGAATTAAGAAAATTCTTAAAGGAAGATTATTAGCCCCATCAACAAAAAAGAAAAGGAGCTAGTCAAGAAATTAGAAATTCATCAAGGTTTGATTGAAAATAGTCACGTGGAACCTTGGCATCTTGAAAAAAAAATGGAGTTAATAAGGAAAATATTGGTGGCAAGTAGGAAACAAGAAGAATTATGTAGATTAAATTATCGAAGCCTCTAGCTCCAAGTAGGAGATAAAAAAAATTCTTCTTTCATAAGTAAGGAAAGGCTCATGAATTATAGAAATGAGTTAAGTAGCTAGCACTTAAAGGAAGGTCGAGGTTTACCATATTCAAGGATATCAAGAAGGAAGAATTTCATCATTTTCAGGTCCTATATCAAGAATATGATGTGGTGGAAATGACTCAGTATCAAGATTTTCTCCAAGTGGCACAATAGTCAAGTTAAGGCATATTAGTCCTGAAGGATCAAGGGATCTTGAGCTCCCTTTACAGATCTACAATGACCAAAGGTTAGGTAAATAACTCAACCTATAATGGATGTACAATCCCTGAGGGTGTGTACCAAAGTGGTGGAGGTCATCCAATGACCGAAGGCGACCTCTCTTCTGCCACCTTCAATGTATCCCTTCTATTGTCTTAGATTCTTCCAATCAACTTCTTGTTAAATAAATAGAGGGAGAAGACAACTTGGAGGAAATATGGGAGTTAGACCTAGATAAATCCCTTGGTCTAGATGGCTTCTCCATAAGCTTGTCTAGATCCTTTTGGTTCATGATTAAAAAGGACCTACTGTGAATATTGAACAACACTCAAAGAAAAGACAAGATTGGTTGGCAGTACAAACTCCTTCTTTCTCACTCTAATTACCAAAGAGTTGAATTTGGTGAATTTTAATCGATTTTTAACTATATCTATCGACAATGTGACTTATAAAATTCTAACGGAGATTATTGCAACAATATTAAAATAAGTATTGCCAAAATTCATTTCAAAAAGACAAGGTGACTTTAGGCAACACACACAAATTTTGGATAATATTATCCTTGTCCAGGAAATAATTCATTATAGCAAGGAAGTATGTGTGATAGGACTTGTTATCAAATTAGTTATGTCCAATGCCTTTGACCAGGTAAAGCATTCTTATCATTTCCCGATGTTAGAAAAACTAGGATTTTTTAATGAATTTATAAGATGGATTAAAGGATGTATTAGCTACCCTTAGATAGCGCTCCTGGTTAAACATTGGTCCACCTCATTTTCTATTGGTCAAAGGGACTAAGGTAGTATTTCCCTTTATCCCCTCTACTTTACATCATTATGGCTAAAATCCTAAGAAGGAATTTTGAAAATGTGAGACAGGAAGGCATGATGGTGGGAGGGAGTATTGCACGAAATGTTAAAGGGGTAAACCATTCTTATTTCATAGACAACATCCTCCTTTTTTAGGGAGCCTATATAGTAATTGTAAACCACTTTTAAAATATTTTGAACTCCTACCTTGATGTATCTAGAGGTATGATCAATAAAAGGAACGCTAACCACATGGTTGGAATTGTTCTAAAGCAACATTGAATGAGATTTCAAGGATATTAGAATACCCTATTTCACTGCAATCTATAACATTTAAATATTTTGGAATTCCAACCTCATTAGAAAAACAATTGGAGATGATTGAGAGAAGGTCTTGTAAAACGTCAAGAAAATAATCCAATGTTAGGCACACAATTGTTGAACACGGTAGGGAAGGTAGTATTAATTAAGTGAGTGTGGTCATCTCTTCCAGGTTATATGGGATCAGTTATGCTCACCTCTAAAGGAATAATCCATAAAATTGGAAGAATTCTATTGAAGATCATTTAGAAAGGAGGTAAAAACATTGAAATAGATTCTATTTTGTTAAATGGAGCATATCATGTTATCTAAAATCTTTGGTGGATTAGCGATTAGTGATCTCGGGCTCATAAATTGGTTACATGTAGCAAAGACAGTTTTGTCTTCTCTCATATTCGAAGAATGGTGGATGCGGGCCTTCATCCACAAATACTTCCACATAGGAAGGCTATTTAGACCTAAAAAAGGAATTTGGCCAAATCGAGGATCTAAAATATGGAAATTGTGCAAAATAGTGGCCCCTATTATCCTTGATCATTTGGGATGTAAAATTTGAAATGGAGTGTGCATCAGCGTATGTAAATATAAAATTCCATCAACAACATTGATAGACATTAATGAAGGATTTCAGGAGCTTGCTAATTGGATAGAAACAAATGGATACGATAATATTTCTGACATCTCAAAGTGGGACGCTTATGGTCATTATTTTGGTTGGAAACGTCTCGATATCTCCCCTAATTTCCAGTATCACTAAACAACATTGGTAAATTCATTAAAGGGTTTCACTCTAATAGTAACCATAAGGTTGGATTGGAAAATGTGGATCGACAGTAAGAAGAGTGTTTTCTGAGTTGCAACAATGTATGAAACATGAATACAAAAAGAAAATTACCCTCCTCTAGAACAGCTACGGGGAAGAATTTGGAATAAGGATGGTTTCCCAAAAATGAATATATTATGCTACAAATTGATTCATGGGAAGGTTTTGATGGAAGAAAATCTTAAAAGAAGGAACATTCAAGGGTCATCTTGATGTTTCATGTGTGAGAAGGTGGAGGAAGATATCCCTCATTTATTTTGACAGTGCTCATTAACTTTAGATATCTCGAAAATTTCCTTCAAAATTGTTTAAAAAAGATCAAGCATTCTTCATAATTGGCAAGAGATTTTTGAGAAATGGAAATTCAAAATTCCTTATCATAGAGAAACAACTTCAATACCCATGAGATGTTAGATGGATCTTCCAAAGTATCTATGTTAGATAGTTTTTCTTGCTTGCAACCAAGAAATTTTTAATGCTTTCCATCCAAATCCAACTACCTTGGGCTCCAAATAAACTTATTTTCTTTTTGAGTCAATATTCGCTCATGGTTATGACATTGGAGAATTTTATGATATGACACCAAGTGAGAGGGAATGACTCAAACTTGGTCAAATTACACATCAGGATGACAACTTCAAATATAACCAATTTTTTAACAAATCATCTATAGTCAAAATAGATTTTGAGGAATTCTATAATTGGAGGATCAATATGGGGTGATATTCTCTATTTATCGATTCAACCTCGGAAGGTAACCTAGGGGACGCATGAGTGGGAGGGGTTATTTTTTGCCTCGATGAACAATTAAAGACTAAATGTGCATGGGGTTTGGGGATTTCAACTAATAACTAGACAAAATGTTTATCCTTGCCAAGGGAATTAGAATTGGAAATATCAAGAAAATTTTGATAATTATTGGTGTTCAAAGATTCAATGGTAGTTTTCCAATAGGTGGGAAATCTTAAATAGAAACTCGTTTAGATTTAATCCTTAATTTTGCATAGAATAAGTTTCTAAATAATAAGTTTGGTATTGTTGAGTTTTATCATGTCAAGAGACATCTCAATAGAAAGGAGGATGCATTCACAAATAAGGGAGCCTCCCTAGAGAAATAGATGATGGCTTAGGATGAAAGAAGTATTGTGTTTAAATATTTACCATAAAAATTCCAAACATAAAATGTATTTCACCAGTATTGAAAGTCTCAAATAAAATTAAAGGAGTGAATTGGATTGCATTCTATCAACCTAATGTCAGAATATAACTTGGTATGTCAGTCCTATAATTTTTCTCCCCTTTGTTTTGGAAACGTCCCTTATCTTCTGAGTGTTATGTCTAGGCATACACATGGACATACCGTGTGATCATAATGAAGGTATGTGAAAATGGACGTTTCTTAAAACACTTAATAAAATTCGGTGGAATCAGAGAGTCATTATTTGCATATTCGAGAAGAAACAAACATGCTTGGGTAGCTATATTTAATAGAAAGGGATGTAATTTACAGAGACATTAATCAAAGATTGAATTCCTGGTTCAAATAATGTACATGGTTGTTTTTTATATTGAAGATAGTGATAGAATTGATGGCTTGGTGGGGGTAGGCATGATTGGTTATAAGGTGAGGATGCACATCATCGGTTCTTCAGGAATTTGAGTTTGGCTATCCAAAATATTTGAAAGGGAGGTGTACTATGTTGGCATTCAAATCGATAGGTTTTCCAGTTTAGAGAGAGACAGATTCAATCATCAATTCAATTATCTGATAACAACTATGGAATTCATCTTATCTCTATTAACCAGGCAAGAATTTAGAAGTTCAATCTCAATTTGGCCTCATAAATAAGAAATTTTTTATATTGCAAACCAATATGGATAGATTGCAAGTGGAATATGGCCTATTGAATGTCAAACTCTATAGAATGGCACCCTAACATGATGCAACATAAAAAGTTTTCAATGAGGAAATAATTGCGGAAATTGATACACAACAAGGCATGGTTCCACAATAGAAGACAATGAAAACCAAGGAGGAAAATGAAGAATTGACTTATGATTCTCATTAATCAAGGAACAAAGATAAAGGAATTAAGCTCAACCTTGTTCCTTGGTTGGATTGTGAAGGCTAGTTATTTTTTCTAAAAAAAAAAATTAAATCATGTTTTTCAGAAGAAAAATCGCAACTTTCTATTAATAAAAATAAAAATTCACATAAGAGGATGCACAAATGCATTGGTATATTGTCCCTGAGGGCCAAGTGTATATTCTTTAAGCACTCATAGTAGCTAGGTTATGAGAAATTACATTTAACCAAATATACAAGATTTCTCCTTTTTAGATTTTTTCTCTTGAAATTTGTGTCAAACCCCATGTGATGGAGTAGCCATAACAATTGCCAACTCATCACTATTTGATACTGATGATACTTATTTGTCTGAGTCCAAGATCTCAGAATTATGAGATCGCCTTGTTCCACCTGAGCCTTGATTGTTTCTCATTTCTTCAGGTTTATTTCTATGAGTTAGGACCATCATTAAGTCATTGGGATTCTTTATCTATTTAGGCCAATCCTTCAACTTCTCTTCTCCCTCCTTTTGAGAACCTTATTGATCCTATGCCTCTGGATGTTGTTGTTTCTTGTTCATTTCTCCATCCTCATCATCCAAAGAAGGCGGGTCTGGGAATTACCATCCTTTCTTCTTTTGCAATCTTTTTTTGTCATTTTCTTTGCTTGTGTGCTTGTATTATGAAAATTCCTTGTCTGATGGCAGATTCGACATCTAAAGGTCGTACTTTCAAAATCTAACCATTATGTCAACTTGAGGTCTTGGTGAGTTAAATTAACACGATCTGGGAGGCCTTTACTTAAGTCCATCTCCACACATATGTGTTCAAAAGTGAAGATACATGTAACAACCCCTGTTAAAAATTCATGTAAAGAAAATATAATACCACGGTCATCGAAAACATATTCCAAGCTAAATGTTGGGAAAAACATACTAGTGGGTGTTCATTTTGATTATTATCGCTAAAGGAAATTGGAAAAGGAGATGGCAAATTATTTGAAAAGGCAAGAGGCATTAATAGGCATTTTCTTTAAGAAAATAATGGAAATTAGGAGAAAAGGAAGGTGAAAGGTCATAGGTTGCATGTGAGGAGGACAATGAAGGAAAATAAAGGAAAATTGAAGAAAATAGAGGCCTTATTAATAAAAAAATATTCTAAGGATCAGTTGGTACATTTCGTTAGTTTAGTTTTGTATATCTCTCTCTCTCACTCTTAGACACTTAGAGCATTATTGGAGCACTCTAACATTGAATAAAGGAAAGCAAAGAAATAACCAAGAAGGAAAAGGAAAGAAAAGATCAAGTAAGGAAGAGCATGATCAAGCAACTACAAAAAGATTAATTGCATGTATCAATTTTCATGTGTGATTTCCTTGCTAGATTTGGCATGCATGGTACATGCATGTGTGATTTCCTTGCTAGATTTTGCATGCATGGTACATGCATGTTTTTATTTGGTTCTTTTAATGTCATTGGCATGGGTTCTTCTAGGTGTTACAATGGTCTTCAAACTTTCCTTTAAATTTTTGGATAGCCAAAATGCTCAGAGCAGTCTAGCTACACTGCACTCAGAAATTGCATAGAGGTGTCCTCCGAGGACCCTTGTCCTGCAACAATGCCCTAAGTCTCAAAACCGCGTAGTATTGTCCAAGTTGTCTTATCGGTCTTCCATGCAGAAACTTCATTGATGGCCTCCCAGGGCCTCATTCCAGCAACAATCACTATTCGCTGAAATTGTGTAGGTATAGCCCTCAGTCACCTCAGGAAAAGGTGACATGTTAAAGTCGCTTCCAAGGAGCTGAGGAGAAGGTCTAAGGAACCAAGTAATGGAAAATATCAGGACTACATGCAAAATCCATCAAATGCATGATCATCTTGAGGGTAACTATGGTAAGTAATGAACACCTTTTGAATTACACCTCTTATTTGAATTTGTATGATTGCTTGTCATTGTCATAGCATCCTCTCCTTAGTAACATGCATGTGCACAAACACGAAAAGTGAACTGTTTGATGAACTGTTGTCTTCGACATGTTGATTGTTATGTCATGCTCATGACCTCATTCTGGTGATGTTGAATGTTGTGTTTGAGTTGTGTTCACTCTATCAACGTCTATTGTACTCACACATGATGTTCTAAGTATTGTCGCACAATCGTGGTCGCAGTCGTCTGAATGTCTATCATAAGTGTCACACTTATTTCTCTTACCCATGTGTCGGTCACACTGAGTGCATGTTGTCTTGACAGTTTGAGGTATCTTGTCGTCAAGACATGTTGAGTGTGTGTTTGCAAGGTCATATGTTTACAAAGTCACTTGTTCACACACATAGTCATTTTGTCAAAACTCTATTGAACGGGCTACCGTCTAATATCAGGGCCTTCGCTGAGCTGCGTTGCACGGTTTCAACCCTCATTGATCATGTATTGCAACCCAAAATTGTGTAGAGATTGATGTAGTCTCCAAATTAGTCTGCACTATGTAATCATGGAATCAACTCAACTGACTGTCACCCAGAACAATGCAGAAGTTTCCCAGCGAGCCATCTCAATCTGCGCTACCCACAAGCAAATGAACCAAGCCCCCAGCTGGTCAACTAGAGAGTTTGACTGGGCAGTGACTCCGAGCCTCACTCCTCCAAAACATTGTGCAGAAGCTACCAAGCATGCCCACTTCTGCTAACTGAAGAAACTACACAAACATGCTAGATAGACACCTGCTGCCTATCACTGCACTTCCCAAAAAAAATTACGTACTTCTTCCAGCCAGTCACCCTATCAATCGACCTACTGCTCATCATGAAAACTAAGTAGTTTTCATGAGCAATCTCCCAGTTACGTAGCATCCTTCTCAAATCAGAAATTGCACAGGGATGTCCAGCATGCTAGTCTCCTAGATCTACGCATTTTTTTCTAGTAGAGTCTTGCAGCTCGCTACTAGCTCACTACAAAAATTTGCAATTTTTTCCAGCAACCTCCCACAATCCACTGCCAGCTCCCCGAAGAAATTGCACAGCTTTCACTGTTAGTATCCCTTTGTTGCGTGCACTATCCCCCTGAAACATTACACAGATATTCCCTTCAGCTGAGCGAGATCATGTAGACAATAATTGCTAATCTGGATTTCCCATCTCATCCTCCAAGTGACCTCTGCGCAATTTTCATGAATAGTGCCCGAAGCCTGCATCCCAGCTTGAAATCTTCCTTACATAGTTTCAAAGCCTTGTCCTCTCTCCCGATCATCTGCATCCAAAAGAGAAAACAATGCATCATGGTAGGCAAGGCAATTTTTGGATTTTATGTGATCTCATCATGAGTGATTGTAGATACATGTGCATGGATGAGACATGGTGTGATGACGAATGGGATGAATAAGGAGCACATCCAAGGAAACTTGTTCGTGAATGGACAAACACATGGATCATGTCAAAGTACAAGAAAAGGAGAGTGTGCATGTGCAACATCAAGCAAACAACAATACCATCAAAGACTCTACACACCTTGCCATGCGGAGTTGAAGCTATGCTACACCAAGAGCACATCCATCACTCAACGACATTGCAGCTCGACATGCACACCAACAGCTGCATGAACATACCAGCTTTGTCATGTCGAGTTATTTTATGAGTTATCTTTGCCAATTCACTACTATGGGCCACACTGTTGTAATTAATGTAATGTAATGTGGAAGTCCAAGGGACCCACATGTAAATCTCAAGAGGCATGTAAAGTTGAAGAGTCATACAACTCAAACAATCATGAGGGAATTCGAACAGTTACAAGGGCTAGCTTTACCCTTGGCTATAAATACCCCTCATTTGTACATGAAAAAGATTTTTCACCTTGGTTCCTCCCACATAGCCTTGAGAGTCTGTACTCTTTTTCTTTAAGGAGCGAGCAATGGCTCCAACGCCCCGCTATCACGGTTAGTGATATAATTGTGTAAGGATGTGCCTTAGAACTCTCCCTTAATTCAGAAGCATGTTAATAGGCTAGCATGTTTTCACACATGTATTGTATTCATTTGTAAGACTAGTTTTTGTGTTAAACACACATGGGAGCAAGAACAATAGGAAAGATAAAGCATGTGAGTACTTTTTTATTAACAGGAGATATACATTTATAGTACATTGTTGTGACCATTGGGATTTACATCCCAAGGTCTCTTGGACTCCTTTTGTCCATTTGGCTTCCACACTAACCCATTGAGGATTAGGTGTCCAACATTCCCCCGTTAATCCGAAGGGTTATGTATGAGTCCAAGAAGAGAGCTGTAATACAAAATGTGAAAATATGCATGGCAACACTAGGCTGAATGTGCTCTCTGAAATGTTGGTATAAAGGGCGGTGGTTTAAGGATGGCCACCGACACTAGAACGCTTAGTGCAGTTCCCAGAACTCTTCCAAAACTGGCAAGAAGCTGAAGTCTTCTGCTAGAGGAAGTGCTCCTATTGTTTTGAAGAGGGAAACCTTCAATCAATAAAGGGAGGTCTCACCCCGCATAAAAGGGAGAACTTCAACCTAAAAAGGGAAGTCTCATCTTGTGATGGTTTAAGGATGACCAACAACTCTAGAATGCTTAATGCAATTCCTGGAACTCTTCCAAAACTGGCAAGAAGCTGGAGTCTTCTGCTAGAGGAAGTGTTCTCAATTTTATTCCTGGAATTCTTCCAAAACTGGCAAGAAGCTGAAGTCTTCTACTAGAGGAAGTGTCCCAGATTGCCAACTGAAGGCATGTTCACGGGCATCTTTGTCTCTGGCTACAACTCTGAAA
>APFE030690261.1:0-14341 GCA_000404065.3 Pinus taeda | reverse complement strand
TGATGATGGGCTTGGGAAGTGCAGACTGAGTTTCTGCATCTGCATGTACAACTGCTGCTTTATTTGAATGAACTGTAAAATTATTGACTTGTTGTTTATGGGAGTCTGTTTCAATCTTCTGAACAGAAACAGGTTCATAATGATGACTCCACTGATGTAATTCTTCCTGCTATAGCTTTGTCTCAAGCTGCAAAAAATCAATCTTTTCCTGTGCATATTGTAAAGATTTTCGAATATCTCTGAGAGTGTTTTGTTGACTTTAACTGTACTTCCATCAATAGATAAGATTAGAGTGCTTAATAACTCTAATAATCCATGATTTTTCTCCATTATTCAGACAATCAAATCAACAATGTATTTGTAAAAACAATCAAATGACCAAAAATGCACTCTCTGTTATGTGAAATCTTGAAAACCACTTTCCTAGTTTAACTGTCTTTTGAAGAAATTACTATATATCTCCAACCTGCAAGGCAAGGCCCCTGAAGAAATCATTTTTTTGTGTCAAAAACATCATACTGGAATATCAGCCCAAAATATATCCTCGGGTCAAAGAAGGGAATCATCAAATCAAAACCACTCAAGGATGATGTGGTCCCTAATATTACTGTGGCAGTTGTGGCGGAGGAACTTTCCTATATGTCATTCTTTTGCTGGTGTTGTTCTCTATGAAGGAAACTATTGTACAATTGGCCGACTTTAATAACACTACCAGTTCCACTGGGATATTGGTGTCGGTGACAATGCTATTGGGGGGCCATATTTTGTAACACATTCATTCCAGCACACGGCAAAAAATGGGTATTGAGATTACTGGTGGTCACAAGGGGAATACCACAAATATAGCCAAAAACCCTCCTATCCATACATTATGTATCAGAAAATCCATTTTTTAAACACTCGGACTTTCATCACTATTCTTTTTTATTTGATTCGTCACCTAGCCTTCTTGATTCATTCTTTTTCAAATCAACTTTCTTTGATGGTGCAATCTGTTCTTTTCTCACAGAAGAAGGTTCCAACACAATATTCTTGTTATTACTCTAGTTTGAAAGCTGATTACCATTTGCAGGCCTGCGATCACTATGATTTCTAGCTTCTTCAACAACTTTATCCAATTGTTCATCCACCCGTTATCATCTATTTATGTCGGTGCTGTCCAAGCTATTCCTTTTGCTACGCAGCTCCTGTAGCTACTCCAGCACAACATTCATAACGTTCAGCATTTACTTAAAAATGCATCTGACAAAGGGCACAGTCTAGACAAAAGGTGCAGACTTGTCATAAAAATGCATAAAAGACTAATTTCAGGAGCTAGCTCGAATCAATGCAACAAGGTATCCTCAGAAACAACAGGCATTTCAAAATGGAAAGCCACCCAACAGAAGTTCTGTGGCAACTGTCCTGTTGTATGACTTCAAACTCGAATCGTAAATTTCTATTCTCTAACCGTTCCTCGTCAAGACTATAGCTATCACTTTATAGGTCTCTCCACTGTAGCCACCACCAGAAGCTTGCTCATTCTTGAACAGCTGCACACCGTTGTCTAGAGTTCAAGCCCGTCTGCTGCCATCACGTTCTTCAGAGTGCCAAGATGGCATCGGGAAATTACCAGTATGCTTGAACGTAAAAAAAAATGATAACATTTGTCGAATGGGAACAAATTCTCGGTGAAGCTGTCATTTCAAAAGGTGACATGAATAAACTTATAATGAATTTCTTGATTACGAATACAGATGACTTTGTTGAGGCAGCCAAGAATTTTATGATGGAGTCAGGTACAGAGCCAGATTTAGGTTTTGGAGAAGCAAGTGATAATGTTTTTGCACATAAAGCAATTAAGGATGGAAATGTTCTGGAAGCTATTCAGAAAGTCAATGACATGAATCCTGAGATTTTGAAAACAAATCCCAAGCTATTATTCCATCTACAACAACAGAGGTTTATAGAGCTTGTACGTGAAGGAAATGTAGAAGAAGCTCTTGACCTTTCAAACAAAGAACTAGTGCCAAGAGGGCAAGAAAATCCTAAATTGTTGGAAGAGTTGGAACGTACACTTTCTCTGTTGGTTTTTGTTAATCCATCTGATTGTCCTGTTGAAGATCTTTACTCCTCTGCAAACCGCCAGAAAACTGCTACTGAACTGAATGCTACCATTTGTACGTAATTGCCTATTCAGACTCACATTTCATTTAACCAAGAGAGAGAATGTCTGCAAAAAATGGAAACAGAAAGAGAACATTCCCAGAAAATCGAAACAGAAAGAGAAACGGGAAGATTGGTCAATCATTTGGTGGTCTCAGTCGCCTTCTGGCAAACGTTTATGAACAGTAAACGTTTATGGACAGACGGGTCAGCCAGAGACCAAAAATAGAGACCTGCGGAGTCAAGAATTTTGGGGATGGCAGAGCCAAAGCGCCAGGACTTTTAACGCACACATTGTGGTATTCATTCAACGCATCAAAAATTATACATATGCTAACACAAATATATAACGAATTCAACACCAGCACATGAATTAATCAACCAACGATATCACCGAGAGTTCACGACCCACATAACATTAATGGTCAATGCATAGCTCTGGTGAGAGAAACACAACAAAAGGCCACAAGAAAACAGTGACTCAAATATTAGCAGGACCAGAATTCGCCTGCTCTGATACCATGTTAAACACACATGGGAGCAAGAACAATAGGAAAGATAAATCATGTGAGTACTTTTTTATTAATAGGAGATATACATTTATAGTACATTGTTGCAACCATTGGGATTCACATTGGACTCCTTTTGTCCATTCGACTTCCACACTAACCCATTGAGGATTAGGTGTCCAACATTTTGGACACTTGTAATGCATATTTCTTTAACATGTATTAAGACACTTGAACTATTTCGGTTGTTTTAGTACATATGTGATGGGAAATGTGTTGTATCTAACATTGTCTCACCCATGTGGGCTATCCCATCAGACACTCGATAGATTTATTCTTGTAAACTTGTTATAATTCCTATCGTACTCGTGTGGACAATTCCGCTGGGTGTTGTACGTGCTATATGTTCACCTTGTGTTTGTGACATCCGCATCTGTGTGGACTAATCCACTGGAAGTTGCACATGTCCTGTTGTGTTTTGTGTCTCTAGTAGAGTTGGGACTATTCCCTTTCAGCCTGAGACTCACTTCCACCCTCTCCCTCTGCAGTAAAATAACTTTGACACAAGCGTCACTAAGCACTCACTAGACACGCGAACCTCATTGTTCAAAGAAAAATAAAACCACTCTCATGTGCTAACAAGAAAGAGCTAAGGAAAATATTTAAGATAATGGAAATTGGGCCATCATACCGAATAGGACTCCCACACCAAATGGTGTGAGGTCTAGTTGGGACTTCCTACCAGGGAGATCCCCTAAATGTTGGTGGGTCCATCACCATCAACATTTTTGGCACTAGAAGGATGGCCAGATTACAAGTTGAGTCCTCACAATCTGTTTGGAATCTCTGCATAATTATCATGACTAAGCACAAAATTTCTCTTCCTGACTATATGTGTTATGGAAACGATTTTGAAATCTAGGAAGAGCTCTGGAATAAATTTTCATGTAAAACATACGATGGTGGACGCCAAGTAGCCTTAGTTAGACACATGGTTGGCGTTGTAGGCTCTTATGAAAGTCATGAAATCTTTCAATATTACATGAACCGCGTGTTGTTCGCATACACGCTTTGAGGGCACTCACTACATTGGGGTGTCATGCTTCCCGAAAAATCTATTCACTCTCTCCCTCATCTGGTCACAGAGATAGACTGTGCTTTCAATCATAATGACTATCAAGCACTCAATAAAGAAACTATATAATTACAGAAAGCAGTTGATGAATGTGTTGAGAAATTTCACACAAGCTTTTCTAATCTTGCATACTAATTTCCTGAAGATGAAATTGATTAGAAATTTCTCGATGAAATATTTAAGTATCTTCTTTAAACATGCAAAAATCTACAATTATTGGAATCATTCAAATACATCCTAGCAGACCTTGGTGTTAGAGCTACTAAATCTAAGATGGACAAGGTCGCAGTCAAGTGACTTTCTGTGTAGATTTGGGTTGCAAAGCCTTCTCTTGATATCTATGTAGATTTGGCTTGCAAGCCTACTGGTTGTCACATGGATTCATTCCCTCAACCTTCATCCCCACGTTCCATTGATCCTCCGGATTATACTATCTTGAGTTCTTTTGTTTTGGACTCCACACCTGTTGTGAACGAGGATCAAGTTGTTGATGAAGTTGGTGTTGTGCAACCAACCTGCGTTATCATTCATGATGAGTGTGTGCAGGAATCTAAAGATGAACCTGCGGTCATGGATGACTCCCTTCCGTCTGTGCCTCATCCACTCTATCCTAACATCCCTTGTTATTCTGCCACCATTTATTTCCCTTGTGAAAACTCATTTCCGGATGTTTCTACTTCCAATCATTCATAGGACACACAGGATGTCAGTCTGTCATTATGTTCTGGAGGGGACATGTATTCCTCTTAAAATCTATCCCATTTGTCATATATCATTTCAGAAAACACAAAGGGTGAACATCCTTTCTTCTCATCTACCCCTCTGCACGATTCATCAATTCATAAGGATGTCGATGAACATCTTGAATTTTCTGATCGTGGTTGTCATGATCTCTATACTTCTTCATTTGATCATGATGTTGATTCACTTATTATTAATCTGTCTAGGCCACTGGTCTCTGATGATCTACCTATTGACGAAGTGGAAACCTCGTAGGTTGTCGAGGCACTTCATCCTAGGTTGATGGTTATGTCAAGCCCTCACTGTCCTAAGGTTAGTTCCACTTCCAATCAGAAAATTTTTGAAACACCCAAGGCTCCTCATCACTCTCTTCTTCACATTGAAGATCAACCAAACACCCAGATTTTGCTTCCTCCACTTGATTCACATGATCCCATCGCTCAAGATTTGGAGGAATATTACACAACGAGTGTGCTTCCAAAGCATAAGTTGTTGGTCTTTCTCATGTTCACTCGTATGTCATAGTCCAAAGAGCGTGTATGTTTACCGTTTGCACGCAGTGTGTCACAACACCATTGTACATCTACAGAATGTTTGCTTGTTCCATTCACTCTTTTCTATTCTATGGATGTTTTAGAACTCAAAGAATGTTGTTCTGCATTGATCTATCTTTGTTGTTCATTGCTTTACATGCATATATTTCTTTTCAACCATGCCTTCATCAACATGGGCCAGCCAATGTGTTGGTGGTTGCATTGGAAATATCACTTCATGTGAGTAGGCCCTTGCACTATTTAGCGTAGGGGTAGGAGTAGTCATTTTCTTCTTGCTTTACTTTGCTTTTTAGTTTGCATGTTGGTTTTCTTGCTTGCTTGCTTTGCTTACTTTTTTTATATCGTTTTACTTCTTCTTTTTGCTTTTTCCTTTCTTTTCTTGCTTGTACCCAGAGGTTAGCCTCTTGTTAAACTATGTTTGTCTCTCGAGACAATCTGGGTAAATATAAGAGGAATTGTACAACTATCAACACTTAGTTATACATTGTCCTCTCTCTTTACGAAGATATTTTTGTCTTCGGCTGACGATTCCTTCATGGAAAATATGTTTTGTTCAGAGTAAGTCTTGGTGAAAACACAACGCTTGCACTGTAACTAGTACCACCTACTCTACTCGGTTGTTTTGGGTT
The DNA here is from genome assembly GCA_000404065.3 of Pinus taeda. NCBI lineage: Eukaryota > Viridiplantae > Streptophyta > Pinopsida > Pinales > Pinaceae > Pinus > Pinus taeda. The sequence goes on along the minus strand of APFE030690261.1, from coordinate 8,628 downwards.
AACCCTTGTCAACTCAGTCAAGTACTATAAGGTGAGGGGGAAAACCTTAAAAAGTATGTCAGAGGTAGAAATAACATACTTATCTTAAGGAACAACCTCTTCTTCTCTCAATAAGTTGGGATCCCCCTTCCACCTCTGTAATAAACAAGTGCCTATGCATAGTCCTTGAAAAAAAAAAAATGAATAATGAGAGAGAATAGAAAGGCTTCTTGTGTAGAGAGGTGATACAAGTAACTTCGTCGGGGTACTGACTAGGATCGCTAGTAGCAGAGCGATGCTTTTGTTCCTGCATGACTCCATCGGGGTACTGTCTAGGCCTGCTGGCAGTTGAACAACACCAGAGATGAAACTTAAACTTTGACAGATATATTACTTGTGCATCAATATTACCCCTCATCCCTAATTGAATTAACTAAGTTGACTTGGCTTGGAATGTGTGCTCAACGATCAAGAGCATGGCAGGTGATACATATTTCAATCAAGCTAGTGTGGAAACCACGATGACCAAAGAATCGAACAATAATTCTAGAAGGGTTGGACTTCCTTTTCATGAAGAAAGATCCCTTCAAAGAGCTAGAGTTCTACCAATATGTCACCAAGTGTTGCAGTGGCTACAACACCCTCCAAAATTATAGCTTGCATGAAAATTTCCTAGCTTACCTTGGATCCTGTGATCGATCATGCTTGGTCACCTATTGGTAAGATGATGATTTCAAGCTCCCCTCCTTGATCCTAAGAGTCTTTCATGTTCTCGCCTTTATGCATCATGTGTCATTTTCGGGCATAGGGGTTGTTTTTTGTCATGCAAAGGGAACATTATTTTGCTTCAAGTGAAAGCATGTGTGCATGAGTGGTTTTCATCACATAGACATGTTGCACACTCACTTCATGCAATCTTCTCATGAAGGTTTTTGCATCAAGAAAAATATGTCTTATGTATTCTGGATGGTCTACATTGTGTCACTAAGCGTCCGTGTGTGATCAAAATGAATTCCTATCAATGTTTACATATGTTTCACTCATCTCACACTTGGATATTTTCTCGAGAAAACTATCCTCGTCCAACTTCCCATAACTGTGTCCTTTGCTTCTACAACCATCAAGATTCCTCCCTTGCCTGCTAAAACTCCACAACCTGTAGAGACACCAACCAACACTACTCTCCAAAAATGCACAGAGCAGTCAAGATGCACTGCACTCAGAAATTGTGTAGAGGTTTCCTCCCAAGTCCCCTGTCCCGCACCAATGTCATGAGCCTCAAAACTATGTAGTATTATCCAAGTTGTCTTGTTAGTCTTCCATGTATAAACTATGCTGATGGGCCTCCTAGAGCCTCCTTCCGACGGTAGTCATTATCTGTTGAAATTTCACAGATCTACCTCCCAGTGACTTCAGGAAAAGATGACATGCTGAAATCACTTCCAAGGAGATGAGGAGAAGGATCAAGGAACCAAGTAACGGAAAAGATCAAGACTGCATGCAAAATCCATCAGATGCATGATCATCTTGAGGGTAAGTATGGTAAGTAAAGAACACTTTTCGAAGTACACATCTCAGTTGAGTTTGCAGGACTACTTGTCGTTGTCATATCATCCTGTCCTCAGTAACATGAATGTGCGCAAACATGAAAGTCATATTATGTGTTTCTTCTACATGTCTTGCTTCCTTTTCAGTTGTTTGACGAACTATCATCTTCGGCATGTTGATTCATATGTCATGCTTGTGACCTCATTCTGGTAATGTTGAACATTTTGTTTGAGTTGTGTCTGCTACATAAACATCTATCCCACTCACACACAATGTTGTAAGTACTGTCATGTAAGTGTTGTTGCGGTCATCCAAATGTCTATCACAAGTGTAGCGCGTGCCGCTCACACCCATTAGTGAGTCACACTAAGTGCATGTTGTCTTCATAGTTCGAGGTGTCTTATTTTCAAGTCATGTTGAGTATGTGTTCGCAAGGTCATACGTGTATGAAGTGACTCTTTCACACACTTAGTCATTTTGTCAAAACTCAATCAGTGGAACAACCCTCCAAGAGTTGGACCTTCATTAAGCTACGTTGTGCAATTTTAGCCCTTAGTGATCATGTAATGTTGCCTAGAACTATGCAGAGATTAAGGTTGTCTCCCAGGCAATCTGCACTGTGTAATCTTGGAATCGACTTGAATGACTGTCACCTACAACAACGCAAAATTTTCCCAGCAAACCATCTCAATATGCATTACCTACAAGAAAAAAACCAAGCATCCAGCTAGTCAACCAAAGAGTTTGACAAAGTGACCCCGAGCTTCACTCCTCCAAGAAATTGCACAGAAGCTACCAAGCATGCCCTCTTCCTCTAACTAAAGAAACTATGAAAAAATGTTGGAGAGACATCCGCTAATTGTCATTTCACTACCCTAAAAAATTGCACAGTTTCTCCAGCCAGTCACTCTGTTAGTCAACCTACTGCTCATCCTGAAAACTGTGTAGTTTCCATGAGTAGTCTCCCAACTACCCAACATCCCTCTCAGCTCAAAAACTGCGCAGGGATGTCTAGTAGGCTAGCCTCCCAGATCTACAAAATTTTTTGCAACAACCTCCCACATCCCATTTCCAACTCCCTAGAAATATTGCGCAATTTTTTGCTAGTAGCATCCCGTAGCAAGCTACCAGCTCCCTAGATAAATTGTGAAGTTTTCATTACTAGTCTCCCTCTACTGCTTGCACTATCTCCCTGAAAAAATTGTGCATATCTGCTCTCCAATAGAGAAATAGCCTGCAGATAGTCACTGTTGATTAGGATTGCCCATCTCAACCTCCCAATGACCTCTACGCAATTTTCATGAACAGTGCTCGAAGCCTGCATCCCGTCTTGAAATCTAGCTTGTGTAGTTTTAGAGACCTATCCTCTCTCTCGATCACCTGCATCTGAAATAGAAAACAATGCATCATGGTAGACTAGGAGATTTCTAGATTTGATGTCTTCTAGTCATGAGTGATTGCAGATATAGGTACATGGATGAGAAATGGAATGACAATGAATGGGATGAACAAGGAGCACATGCAAGGGGACTTGTTCACGAATGGATGAACACATGGAGTATGCCAAAGTACAAGCGAAGGAAAGATGTGCACATGCAACATCAAGCAAACACCAAGACCATTGAAGACTCTGCACACCTTGCCATGAGGAGGTGAAGCTATGATACACCAAGAGCATATCCATCACTTAATAGCACTGCAGATCAACATGCACACCACCAACATCATGAACATACCAACTTTGTTGTGTCAAGTCGTGTTATGAGTCATCTCGGCCACATCACTATTGTGGGCCACACTGTTGTAATCAATGTAATGTAATGTGGAAGTCTAAGAGACCCACATGTAAATGTGAAGAGTCATGTAAAGTTGAAGAGTCATGTAAGTCAAACAGTCATGAGGGAAGTCAAATAGTCACAAGGACCAGTTTTACACTTGGCTATAAATACCCCTCATTTGTACATGAAAAAGACTTTTCACATTGGCTCCTCCCACATAGCTTTGAGAGTTTGTACTTTTTTCTTTAATGAGCGAGTAGTGGCTCCAATGCCCTGCTATTAGGGTTAGTGATATAATGGTTTACGGATGTGTCTTGGAACTTCCGCTTAATTCTAAATCCTGTTAATAGGCCAACACATTTTCACACATGTATTGTATTCGTTTGTAAGACTATTCTTTAGATGCTTGTAATGCATGTTACTTTAACTTGTATTAAGACAATTGAACTATTTTAGTTGTTTTAGTACATATGCTATGGAAAATGTGTTGTATCATTTGATAACGTTGTCTCTCCCATGTGGGATATCCTGTCAGACACTAGACATATTTATTCTTGTAAACTTGTTATAACGCACATCGCACTCATGTGGACTATTCTGTTTAGTGTTGTATGTGCTAGTTGTTCACCTTGTGTTTGTGACTACTGAATCTATGTGGACAACTCTGTCAGAAGTTGTGCATGTCATGTTGTGTTGTGTGTCTGTATCAGAGTTGGGACTTTTCCCTTTCAACCTAAGACTCACTGCCACCCCTCTCCCACTTCATTGAAATAAATTTGACACAAGTGGCACTAAGCACTCAACAAAGATATGAACCTCGTTGTTCAAAGACAAAGCAAACCACCCTCACTTGCTAATAAGAAAGAGCTAAGGAAAATATTTAAGATAATGTAAATCGGGCCATCATACCAGATGGGACTGCCACACCAAACGATGTGAGGTCTAGTTGTGACTTCATACTAGGGAGATCCCCTGAATTTTGGTGGGTCCAACACTGTCAACACATGGCAAGTGCTTCTCTCTCGGTCGTGGTATAGTTATTTTTTGTTGTTGACAACTTCTTACCTACAAAGTAGATTGGACAATCCAAGTTCCCTTCCCTTGGTTGCGCCAACATTGCTCCTAATGCAATACCCAATGCATTGATGTGTACGTGGAATTTCTTGTTCCAATCCAGATATATTAAGATAGGAACACTTATTAACCTTTCCTTGAGGATGCTTAATGTCGATTGACATGTCTCCGTCTAGTTGAATCTTTTCGTCTTCCTGAGGAGTGCCTTCATGTGAGCGGTATGGACACATAGTTGCATATGAATTGGTAATAATACCCTATGTGGCTCAATGTCGATCGCAACTGCTTCACATTGGTCAGCGGATCCATATTAACAATTTCTATAACCTTTGTGGCATCCACAGAAACACCATCTTTGCAAACAATGTGGCCCAACAATGTATCAAACAGAACTGCAATGATACACTTCTTTATGTTTAGGGATATTTGTAGCTATCTTCACCAATCAAACATTATGATAAGTAAGCTAGCATGCTTCTTCAATAGGTTTTAAACTATCCAATCATCCATGTACACCTCCAAGAACCGCTGAATGTAGTCTTTGAAAGAGGCAATAACGATTCAGGACAACACAACATGCACATTTTTAGGCCAAAAAGCATGACGTGATATGTGTACAAGCCCCTTCTTTGGTGAATGTTTTTTTCTTCTTGTCTTCCTCTGCTATGTGGACCTGATGGTACCCTGAGAATGCATATGTGAAGGAGTAGGCCTCATTCCCCACAACATGATCCAAAACCTCATCACTGAAAGGTGTGGGGAATGGGTCATGGACACAAGCATTGTTGAGGTTACGATAGTCTACACAAACCCTTATCTCTATGGCATCCTTCTTGTTCTTAATCATTATTGGGTTGATGTATTCGGGTTCGTCTACCAAAAATATGAGTCCTTCCTCCAACATTTTATCTATATCCTTCTTGACCTTTTCTTTTACTCTTGGGTTCATCCTATATGCTCTGTGTTTAACAGGCATGACATTTTATCTCACAAGGCATGGAATTTGAGTACCTTGACTCGTAAAAGTATTGCAGGAACTTTTCATAAATGCATCCTTCTCATAACTGTCTTTGGGTAACGAGTATCCATTTGAGGGCATACAGAGCCTCAGTTAGCCATTTGTCACCATATTTGAATGAAAAACTACTATAGAATGGTTCAACTAGTGTATCCTAGTTCTTAGTTTGTCTTAGAAATTACTTTTGTATATACTAAGCCTGCAGGAGTGTACCTAGGGTGTGTACAAACATGTGTACCCATAGCTTCTTTAGGATCTATTTCCTGTTCCATCTGTTAGTGCAGTGTTCTAGGTGCTTCCGGGGATCAAAGTCCCCCTTGTATTTTACATTTTATCATTGTTTATTATATTCCTACTTGATCCTTTCTCTCAATGCATGCTTGACCTTGTCCCAATCACGAAGGGTTTTGTGGTGAGATCCCCACCACAGTGCTAGGGTTCTTGTCGTGAAATGTCCAACAATGGTACCTTATGGATTTCCCTTCAAGTTCTATAAACTTTACTTAAAAATACATCTACCCAGTCTATGCCATGGAATGTAGGATAATTGCTTACCTTTGTCCCAATCCAGTTGATGTGGCATATTGTAATGCAACGTATTGTATTGAATTTTTATCCTCCTTGCTGTTAGGCATCCCATGCAACCTCGGAGCCCACCTCTGAGCTTTGTATACTCCTCCAGCTGACAGACCCCTCTCTCATGGGATTAATGTAATCTTCCCTCCTTCTAGCTATTAATTGGTATAGCTGGTCTAGTGTCCCAGGTTCATCCTGGTCATCTATGTGTTTCGTGGATCTAGATCCTTGGTACGGATCTAGCAGTTGTATTACCCACATCATGTCTACTTCAAAGAGCATCAACTCCTTCTTGATATCGATGACAACATAATTCTCATAAGCCTAATCGATGCCAAGCAATGTTGGGAAATGATTTTTGTCCCCTATTATGTTTATTACCTCAAAGTCTATGTGTGTTTTCACCCCTATAATGTCTACTTCCACCTCTTCCAACCTCCCAATGGGAAGAATGTAGTGGTTGGCCATCCACAACTGGATTGGTGAATGCTTCAATTGTGGTTTTCCCAGTGCCTCGCATGTTTTCCTAGGAAAAATGTTAACATCTAAACCTAGGTCCAACATTGTTTCTTTGATCTAGAACCCTGCCACTTGTGCGTCAATTTAGAACTCACTTCATGTTCTTTTCTTGTTTCTTCAAATTCTCCTCCTGTGCTTTTCTGGCAGATTTGTTGAGATTCCTTATTCTGCCATTTCTCCTTCTGACAAAACTAGTTTCAGACTACTACATAGCTCTCTTAACATCTGATCATTGTCGATAATATGTAAGAATAGTTTTAACTATTCTTTAATCAGGCAGGATATGGTGGGCTTTGCTAAATTTGGTACCTTGTCCTTCTCAAGTTCCACCAAATTTTCAAACATTTTTTCTGCCTCCTGATAGTATTGTTTCTGCTATCATGGGTCATATGATTGTTTTGGCGAAGCTACTCAAACAACTGGGGGTTGCTCTAGCACACCCTGATCAACCCCCATCTTCTTTCCTCCTCTGGTTACTATATTAATGTTAGATATAGGGATTAGTTTAGTAGCTCTCGGTTCTCTCTTTCCATCTTTCGATCAAGTCAAGAAAATCGTCTCTTGTGTGTGCATTCACCCGGCATTAAGAGAACTAAGTTATTATTGGAAGAGGATAGCCTCTGGTGACATGTCCCTCCTGGTCATAATTATAGCATCACACAATTCCCCTACCCCCTATTCTTCCTCCTCATGTTCTTTGCCCTTTGCGAGTGGTCTCAATGATTCTGAACGTCAACTGATCTAGCCTCTCTGCCAGAGCATCCAATGCTCAACATTGTTTGGTTTGGTGATTCGTGGATGCATATAACTCGCAGTAACTATTTTCTAGTATGGTTGAATATTTTGGAAATATCGGGCACAACCGAGATGAGTGTCCATAACTCCTACAGACCTCACAGTACTCAAGTTGGTTTTGGCCCGGAAATGCCCCTTGTGATCCTACCACTGCAACCCCAGTTGTAGGTAGAGCCCCCAATGGTCTGGTAGGCCCTAATGTAAGATCCATTCCCTTTATCCTCAGTCATTCAATTATGACGTGACCTTCAACCAAGCAATGGGTGGACCATGCATTGGGTATCCTTGCGTAGACCAGTTGTAACTCTTTCATTTTCTCTATTAAGCTGGCTATCTAGTACTGGAGTCCCATGATTTACGGATCCTGTGACCCTGCTCCCCGATATCATGTGGGTACCCTGCCATTTCATAAATGTGAGTTTCCTATTCCATAGTATCCTCCAAGGTCTCAATCTTTTTTTGTGTTAAGGGTGTCCGAGTAAGGGGTAGGAGTGCCTTGATAAACCAATCCCTTTGGTGATTAGGATCTATGGGGTAACTTAGCTTATCAATTGCATCCTTGAACCTCTGCATCAATTCCTAGGTGGTCTCTCCATCCTGCTATTTTATCTCACATAGCTCTGACAACCCTTGCTCATTTATCAGTGGAAGCTTGAATTCCTATACAAAGCTCTTCTTGATGTCATCCACCATTGGATTCAGGTTTATGAATGAATACCTTGGGTGGATGTCACAATACCATGGGTGGATAAATACCATGAGTGGATGCCACTTACAATACCATGGGTAAATTCCATGGGTGGATGAATACCATGGGTTTATGCCATTTTCCATTCGGATCATTCCTCCCTCCTTAAGAAGCAATGGTCCCCATTGCATGAAGGTCCCTCCTATGGAACCTTTATTGAATATGAAGTGCCAATAAAGAGAAGGGTTTTATGTGGTTAACCCATAACCATGATGAACAAAGATCTGATGATAGAGATACTCTGCAATGCTTGTGACCAACTGTGATACTAACAGTGTGCGGCCTAGCAAATGAACTTCGATGAAGATACCATAACCATGACAAACGAAGATTCGAGGATAGAGATACCCTGTAATGCTTGTGACCAATTATGATATTAATAGTGTGGCCTAGAAAATGGACTTCGATGACAAGGGCTTTGTGCAGTTGACCCATAACCATGATGTTAGTTGTTGATGAAGTAGCAGGTGCCTACATAGCCTGGGGTGGGAGGGCACATCTCCAAATAACCCAAGCCAAATGCTGCTATCCTAGAACTGATGAAAGTGAAGCAAATGCCTAATAAAGTGGGGTGGGAGGGCACGTCTCCAATG
>APFE030690256.1:0-13554 GCA_000404065.3 Pinus taeda | reverse complement strand
CAATATGGAAGGTGTAACATCTTGTTCAATATGGGAATCAATAGAAAGAATAGGAGGTTCAAACTGTTGTGCAACTTGATGGTTTGGATTAGGGTTTGGATTGGGATTACGGTTAGGGTATGGATGGGAGCATGGACTAGGGTTAGGGTATGGATGAGGGTATGGATTAAGGTTAGGATATGGATGAGCGTATGGACTACGGTTAAGATAAGGTTGTACATGCAGCTGGGAACATGGAGGAGGATAATATAATGGTGTATTGGAAAGAAATTGTGATTGTTGTTTGTGCTCATATGATTGAATTTGCATGGGATATTTCCCTAGAGAAAAAGATCCAAATGATTCTTGAGGCCATGGAGATATTTGGCTTGAGGATGAGGGCCAAGGAGAGGGCCATTGTGGCCATAAGGAGGAGTATTGAATCAAATGAGGATTATAAATTTTCAATGGAACTGTAGGGTTGTAGATGTGTTTAGGAACCTGCTAGGGACAATAAATATTACTCCAAGTATTAAATGATGATGAGTTTGGAGTTATACCTAGCGGTCGATTTATTTCCTTACTTGATTCCTTAAAAACCTGTTGAAACCCCGACAGTGATGGAAAATAATTTTTTGAATGATTATCCTTACACCGCTTCCAGTCTTCCTATAAATCATCCAATTGTAAATTTAGAAAAGATTTTGCAGCTCCTATTTTTGTAGTAGATTCCCAATATTCCGAAGAAAGTTCTCGAAATTTCTTACCGATCTTGGATATTCCTCTTGAATAACTAATGCATAATTTAAAAACATCATCGTATGGTAAGTGATAAACATCACCTGCTCCTATTAGATTTAAAGGTTCTAAAAATTCGTCTTTGATTCCTTTGAGTATGAGTGTTTTCAAGGTCTCTTTTACCAAGTTCTTAAGTTTTGATTTTTGGAGGTTGTATCTAAATCACTCCACATAATCCTCCAAGCTTTCATTTTCCCCTTGTGTTATTCCAAAAATATCTTCACCGACCTGGAAATAGTCTTGATATTTCTCTAAGAATGCATTCTTCATTTCTTCCCATGTTTGAATGCAGCTCCCACCAAGGCTCATGAACCAGCAGAGAGCTGCTCCTTTAAGTGTAAGAGGAAACACTTGCAACCTTTGAGAATTAGTACGATAACCATATCCTCTACAAAGTACTTCAAACTCAAATAAGAATGTATCTGGGTATTCATTTTCCAAACCATGAAATTTTGGTAGTGCAGATGGGGGAATATTAAGCATTTGAGCCACTCCTAGATCTTTGATACGAAATTCAAAAGTAACAATGTTTTCCATTTCTTACCAAACTAAAACAGGTTCTCCATGTACTACTTCAAGACTCGGTTTTTTTTTTGAATGTTCCTAGAAACTAATAAGTGAAATAGGTGCATTGAATGATTGATATTAGCCTCAAAATTCTTCATTCAAGAATGCCTCAAAATACCATTTCTCTGTCTTCAACAAGACCACTGGTACATTTGTTAGCACATAAATAGTATATGTGTGTGTGTGTGTGTGTGTGTGTGTGTGTGTGTGTGTGTGTAGGGCGGGTGGGGGGTTCTTACAACATTAAATAAAATGAGAATCCTTAAAGAAAAAATTCAGGAAAGAAATAAATTCAATGAACATAAAATTGCAAGAGAAACTTTGTGAAGGAATAGAAACCAAATGCAACAGGTCACCAAGGTCAATCCCCTAAGCGCCCCCCCCCGACAACTACGCCAAAATGTTGGGTGCACTATAGGGTCTATAAATGTACCAACATTTAATTTGTCAGTCCGTAGAGTTCGTGAACTTCGAGACGCAGCACTGGAAATGCCAGAGAGAGTCCTTGGTAACCTACAAAATAAATTCTAGTCTATCTTGCGATTAATCTCGAAAATAAATGTAATCATGCACTAGTTCGAGAAGCACCAATCCAAACAATTAAAAGCATGCGGGAAAGTAAAAGAAATCAATGCGAAAGGAAATTCTAATTGCAAGTAAACAGAATGGAAATCAGAACTGGAAATCAAGCGGTGCCGACACAATAACAAAAAGACTGTAAAAGCTGGAATAAATTCAAAAGCAATTCAAACTATTCTGCTTGCACTAATTCTATGTAACAATCTGGTTGCACTAATTCTGCGTAACAATCTGCTTGCATTAATTATGCGTAAGAACAATACAGAAGTTAAAGGAAATTGTAATATTAATTAAGCATTTATCATAGTGCAATTCCCCTTTTATACATGTTGGCTTTGCGTTATATGAATTACAACTTTTAGATAAACTTATATGTGATTGTTTCTTTAACGATGCATGAGTTAATGATTAGTTGATTTCACCATTTCATAATTATTAAATGTGTAAGGTGAACCCAATCAAAACAAAGACCCATGAATCACTGTCTAGAGCAGATGATTCTTAGCATAAGCTAGTTAGTCAATCTGGAGGATGTGATGTTTATAAAGAAATATCTTTCATGCAAGCAAAATAAAAATTTAAGTACAAGAATAATTTGCAACCAAAAGGAAATTAATTTTAAAATTGTAAATAAAATGTTGCAGCAGATTAAATCATCAACTTAAATAAGGAAAGAGATTGAAAGCAATTAAATAAACTTCACACAGTAAAGAAATAAATTAAATGCTTTCTAGCTACAAGATGTAGAGTGGCGTCGAGTTGGTTTGGCGGCCAACCTAGCCAGTTTGCACCCTCTTCAAGTGCATTAATTTACAAAGGAATATAGATCATTAAATGTAAAAAAATAAATACACAGATAAATGAACAGAACATGCTTCAATTAATTACTAAAGAAACAATCTTTTACATAATGGAGACATCAGCTAATCCCAACAAGTAGGAGAAGAATTCCACACTGAAATCCACGTGCTGTTACATTGGAACAACTTCTCCTCCCTTCTACGTTGTGCCTTCTTGTGCGTGCTTCTGCCCTCTACTTAATTGATTGACTAATTAATTAGCTAGGCTTGGAGCCATAACTCTTCTTTTATAATCTTTTTACATTCCAAACTTGGCATAAAACAAGCCAATCCTTTGCAAAAATCATGGGGATTGAATCCCAACTAATTATCATTAATAGAATATCAGTACAACCGTTTCCCTACTAAAATAATGGATATTTACCACGAATTTCCCAAATCTGGGCATTTTCTAGAATTCTGGAAAACTTGGTATTTTTAACAAACCTCCTCCAAATCCCCTTTCGTATCTCCTTAACCATTACGAATTTTTGAAAACAGCCTGAGGCTTGCTCAATTTCCTATGTTGGGAGAAAAACCCATGTTTCAGAATTATGAGATTCACTATGATCGACACAAAAATAGAGGTGTAAATAGGCACTCTGGAAACTGCTACAAATTCGGGGTTGTAGCATTAATTATTCTCTAAATATAAATTTACATGACCTGGGTGTGTCTTGGCTTATGTGAAAGTGTTAAAATGACATTTTGATCATAAACCTCTTTCAGATTCTCCAAGAAATGTGTCAATGTATGAAAGCCCCAAATTGGTGGAGGTACGCTGTAAAACTTGCACTGGTGCAGGCACGCTGTAAGAACTAAATTGGTGCAGGAATCTGTTGCGCAGTACAGGTAGGTAAGTGTAGGTTCAAAACATGATCAAATCAACTTTAACCTGCAACATATAAACCTTTATTAAACTTCCATTAGTGGTATTTTAATCCCGTTAAAACAAAAGGAGTAACAAATACTTGCAACAATAATCATTTAATCAAACAATAGCATGAGAGATTTTGAGTGAAAAATGAGACAAAATTGAGGCCCAACAATCCCCTTGTGTGGATTTCATATTTAATTCATCAGAATGAAATTTAAAAGAACATGATATATCAATTGATTCACTACACACATCTCCACATAAGGGATGGTGAGTTGAGGAAAAAATTCTTGTGCAAAAATCTTCTATCATTAGATCAGATTAGGTATTAAAGTTTCACAAATCCAAGTATTCTTGTGAAATAAAGAGATCATCCATTTTATTTGGGCACTCACCACTATGCATATCAGTGGAGTCATTGTTTTCAACGTGATGGTTTCCTAAGGCTTCATATTGATTAAGGGTTTGGATTTCATTTGATTGACTACCAAGATGACTAGGTTTTGTATCAACCAATAATGAAGTAGCGTCATATTGACATGAAGGATTTTGAAATAGGAAAGAGAGATCAAAAGCATATTCACATTTCTACTCCTCTACCTATGAAATATGATCACTTTGTACCTGATCACAATTTGGACCAACAACTTGAAAATCAAAAGCATATGGAGGACCAATTGGTGGAAGAGATTTATCAAGTGGATCAACGTACGAAAGGTCATGATATGTAGATGATAAAGGATGACAATTGTCCCTTGAATAAATGATACTTTCATTTGAAACAGACTCAGGTTTAGTATTATGTGTATTGATGTGATCTTGAAATCTAAATGGATCAGTGTCCGCCTCAAGTTTCATGGATTTATTATAACATTCAAGGTTTTCCTGTATGAAGTATTGACCATGGGAAGATAATATGGGTAGGATAAATGGATCAGGAAGCTGATTTTCATATTTCCCAATACCAACATTGAAAGGAGGAGGAGAGGGGATAAAGGAGTGGAATATTCCTCCTATGATATTAAAGATGTGTCATGATTGATATGAGTTGGGAGAGAAAAATCATCTAGGGATTTTGTTTCAAATTTCTTCAAAGAAAATTGAACCTATTGTCATTTCTAAGAAACCATCCAAAATTTTGGCCCGCGTTGAAATTTTGTATCCTACTTTGACCTTGCAAGATGTCATTTCTAGTAGTAATAGGCATTCCATGTATATCTTCTAATATTTCTAGTCCCTTTGTGATGAAAACTCAAGTGTCGTATTTTGGTATGGGAAGTGTCACATATTGAAAAAGTCAGAGTTGTGGTTTGTTTCAAGGGGAAAATATGGTAACAATGAGTCCTATTTATCATATAGACATGTATTAGTCTCATTCCTAAAGTTGTATGCATTGTCCTACTTGTGTCATCATTATCGTCACAAAGTATATCTTATGTTTCACACTTTGGGGAGGTTATTATTTTTCCTTCGCATTAAAGGGGATCATGTTATTCTTGTGTTTTTCATGTTCAATGTTGTGTCATCGACGATACTAAGTTTGAGATCATACATACGACTTATCCTAGTTTCACTTCTACACTAATCCTACACTTAGCCAAATCCTGGAAGATACCCTTCCCGACCAACTTGATCTCACTCAACCTCCTTGAGTTGTGCATTTCACAATAACAAGCCTCAAGTTGATTTATTTCCTCCTGGAACTACACAATGTACAATTCCTGTATCAAAGGACTGTGCATTATGAAGTTATAGTGCTCAAACCTTAGCTCTTGACCTCCACAACTGTGCAACTTTTCCCTCTAGCTAGTCTCCTTCTGTGCATTGTGCAGTGGCAAGCATCAAGATATCTTCCTTCCTTCTTGGAATTTTTAACTTCAAAATCCACTACTCCTATCCCTTTCCGAAATGTGCACTACACAATCTCAAGGCTTAAGCCATGTTCACTGAGCTCCCCAACTATGCAGTCTTCCTGCTTAGGCCTCCAAATTACACATTGCACAATCTCAAGATTCAACCCTTCACCCCTAGCCTCTAGAAGTGTGCACTGCCGAATCCCTAAGGTTTTTTCTCAGTCCAACACCTGGTTCCATTTTAACAAGTGAATTTCATGAAGCATGTTAGATTAGAAATTTTTGTTCTAATGTCATCTTGTCATGAGTGATTTCTAGTTGCAATTATTGTATCTTGACATGATAGGATTATGATTGAAGAGAAGGATAAGGAGACAATTCTATAAGACACTTATGAAGTTGAAAGGACATATTGATCATTGAACAAAGTTGAAGGGAAACTAGGTTGCTACAGAAGATAGTAGATCAAGGTTGTTGTGAAGACTCCTCATCTTAAGGCCTTATGAAGGAGGAGGAGGAAGAGCATATACCATCTCTCAAGAAGACACAAAGATTGGCTTAGCAATGCCACATATTTATCAAGTCCATGTCATCAATGTCAGGGCGTGTCTTGTTAGGGTGTCATCTGGGTCATTATTTGCCACACCATTTTTGGATGTAATTATATAATTTTCTATAATATGGTAAATGTAATGTAAAGTGGAATTCCAAGAGTCATCTATAGATTGTGAAAATTCATGTGGAAGTCAAAGAGTTTCATGAGAATTTGAAAGGTTCAAAGAGAAGTTCAAGAATAATGAGGGGGGTTCAAGATTCACAAGGGAGATGAAGAGTCATCTCCTTTGTTATATACATACCCTCATGGCTCAAGTAAAGGAAGTTTCACCTTGGTTTCTCCAACTAGGCATTAGAGAGGAAAATAATTATTTTGGAGAGCAAGTGGTAGCTCTAACGCTCCACTATTGGAGCTAGTGATGTTCAGTGTATTGATGTATCTTGGAACTTTCGTTTAATACTTGAAGATGGTTGAGCTAGCACACTTTCATGTGTATATCATAAATGTTGTAAGACTATTCTTTGAATGTTTGTGGTGTACGTTTTTGTTATTTTGTACTAAAGAAATTGAACTATTTCAGTGGATTTGGGGCATATCTTATTGAATGTGCAACGTAATTGTTTTAATGATCGTTGCTTCTACGTGTACTATTTCGCTAGTTATCTAAAAATTCTCTCATGTGTCTTATTAAATTAGTATTACTACTCTTCTATTAAAGAATCACTTCCTTTCCCTTTCGGTGAAAGAACCTTGATATATTCTACAATTGAACATTTCACAAGGCATACTCACTTGTTCATTAATCTCTTGTGTTAACCATCGCAACCAAGGAAAATATTTAAGAATAATGACAGTTGGGCCTTAATTCTAAAAGGGATCCTATTCCAAACGGTGCCAAGTCTAATTGGGACTTTTCATCGGGGAGACCCCCTTGCATGTTGGCAGGTTCGAACACCATCAATTTTATGGCACTAGAAGGAGGGAAGATACCTTTTTATGGTTGATAAATCATCTCATCCTAACCATTCATGTTCTGTGAAAGGCAGTGATATTCTGGTTTCCACCGCAACTCCTAGTCCTAAAGTAGGAGAGACTTCTCAACTTGGTCCAAAGCTAGCTTATGAAGTTACTTATGACCAACTCTGGGAAATTTGACCTATTATCCATTGGTTTGCAAAAGATCTTGGTTTACTTCCCATTACAAATATTCTCTCTCATCACCTTAGAAAGAAACAAACAACGTGTATTGGTGTATTGGTTACGTCGATGGAAGATTTGGTATTTTCCACTCTTGAAGAATTAACGAAACCTTCAAAAGAAGCAGTTCAATAAGAAGGAATTCCACCTATTGATGAACGACGTGAGAAAGATTTTATTCTTTCCAATGAAGGACGACCGAGAGTTGATTTTTATTACAATGAAGATTTGAACGGTGAAGGAGAAGGCTCATCAGATTCAGAAAAGGAAGACAAAGACATGACTAATAAGGACTTGGACTGGATGGACCAAGGGCCACTCGTTCTTCTGGATAATCTTCATAGAATACCTAAACATCTAAAAAAGTTGTTGTCAAAATTAGATCCTAATAAGGAAAGAAAAGGAGGGGACCATATTGATGACTTCTACATGCACTTACATATACTAGAGGTACAATATGATGATGTTTCTTGTAGACTATTTCCTTCATTTTGGGAGGTAGAGCAGTGTTATGGTACCATAATGTGCCGTTAATTCAATCTATGGTTAGAGTGAGTTTAAAAGTTTGTTTTTGGAAAATTGTGTAAATGACAAAACTCTTTCCATGTTGCTAAAATAAATTTGAAATATTAAGATGGGGGAAAGGAGAAATTTAAAGATTCTAATCAAAGATTTAACTGCATATTTAATAAGTTCCATGCAAATACACAACCTCATGATTCATTCACTAGGTATTATTACACAACTTCCTTTCCAACTAATATTTATATTTTCATTAAAAGAGTTGTAAAGGAGACACAGGCTTTAAACTTTGCAGAAGAAATTGTTGTAGAGAAAGGCTGCGTGCTATTGGAGCCATTAATGATGATGAAGATTTTAAAGACTCCAAGGAGACTGGAAAGAAGACTCATGCCTCTTCCAAAGCTAAGGAAAATGATTCACTTGAAATGGAAAGATTGTCCATGTATTTGAAGACACTCACCAATGAAATATCAAAACTCAAGAGGAGGTCAAGCGAGGCATCTATCGGCAACAATCCTTTCAAGCCATTTCCTTTCAAAACTAAAAATAACACTCAATCAACTAAATTTGCTCAAATTTCTAATGTAGTGTTCAAAATTGAAAGTTTGGGCATGGATAATTTCTATACTTTCCATCAAGAAAAACATTTAAGGAAAACATTTCCACATTGGAATCATAATATGAACACCATGATGACTAATCTTGTAGACACCTTATTAGTGGAAGAATAGTCTGAGCAAAATGAGGAAGTAAATAAGCCAACCATGGCTGATGAAAATTTTCGTGTTGGACACTCAACAAATATGTTGGGTGTTATATACAACATTGATAAGTGGAGTGATGATAAACCACCAATGAGTGAAGATCATCCTTAGTAATCAACTGCCCATTATAATTTAAGGAGAAAGGGACATATTTCTAAAAAAGAGTTAAAAAATTAGTTGTTACGAATAATTCTTCCACTTTCTAATTCAACTCAAAATTTGCAAAACAAGTCGGGAAGCACTCCATCTTCTAAGAGAACTTCCACCAATAATAAGATAAATTCCACAACCTCCTAAAGCTTCAGACAAAGCTACACCACTCGATTCATCAGCACACCCCATTCAAATTGAAAATATCAGTTACAACATCATTGATTACATGAAAATAGCTCGCGCTAACATGTCATTCTTTGAGATTCGAAAGTTAATGGGTCAGCAAGAACTAATTTTCCAAGCACGCTCATCGCACTCATCGAAATGTAAGGAAATTTATACTTCTCAGGTAATATTTGGTAACTCTCGTGATATAATTTGTATTAAATGTTGTTAATTTGAATACTAATGCTCTCTTACCCCCATTTTTGTTAACTTTCAAAATCTTTAATTATAATGTCCATATTTGTTTAGTTGATTCTAGTGCATCTACGAATGACATGCCATTGTTTGTAACTACAAAAATTAATGCAAAATGGGAGAAACATGATGCACAAATCATACAATTGGAAAGATTGTTTATCCAAACTATTGGTGAACTTAAAAATGTAATCGTTCATTTTTCATCAAATCAAAGAGTTCACCAGTGCATAAACATTGTCATTGTGGACATTCCAGATGCATGTGGATTAAGTTAGAGTAGAGATTGGTCCAATAAGCTCCAAGAGTACTTCGCAACTCACTGAACACATTTATGGATTTCGTATAAGTGAATAAATAACCATATTCGAGTAGAAAGCGAGCCATATATGAAACATACTGTGACACCACTTTAGGGTCATAATGAGTTGGTAGTCTTTGCAGATGTTATTTTCAGAAATTATTTTCTGGATGTAGATCACAGATGTCATCTTGCACAACCTTCACTAGAGACATAGTTGGAAATCCTTCCACAAAATCCAGCTGGTGAAAGTGACTTCTATACAATATATGAAAATAGTGTTAGTCTAGGACATAACTCTAGTTTTGCTAATATTTGGACTTTGTATATTGATAATTCCAAGACACATGAGGTATCTGGAGCTGGTTGTATTTTGATAGACCCATGGTAGAACAAATATACGACCTTTTACTGCTTGGAGTTTGAGTGCACCAACAACATTGCCAAATAGAAGAACTCATTTAGCGTTTAAAGAAAGCTATCGACCTCAAAGTTGAAGTTCTTAAAGCAATAGGTAACTCTAAAATTGTCACGCGATAGGTACGGAATACAATACACTGTGTGACACCTAATCTGAAAAATTATCAACAAGAGGTATGGCATTTAATTTCACAATTCCAAGATTTCAATATTATTTATGTTCCTCAAATTCATAATGTCGTTGATGATGCATTAGCAAATGCTGCTGCTAGGTTGGCACCTTTAAAGGATTGTTTTTCAGTTGAAATTATTTATAAGCCATCTGCACTGGACAATATTACTAATTTTCATTTTTTCAATGATGACCAACAGATGCTGGACTTTATGTCAAACATTGATGTATTCAAGGATGCAACAATAAATGAAGATGAGCACGAAAGAGCATTGGAAGGTTCAGCTCAAGCACGTAATAGAAATCCCATGCCCAAGGGGGTGGTATCATTAGAAAAGTTGTACAACTTGTAAAATAAGTTTAAGGGACTAGTTACTACAAAGACTCATAGCTCTACACTCTCACACGAATGGGTAAATCTCGTAACAAAGGAAGATCCAAAGTTTGTGAATCTTGGTACTTATTTTACACCATAAGAGTGGCAAGATTTTATCCGCCTTTTCAAACAATATCGAGATGTCTTCGTGTTGACGTACAATAATTTGAAAACAATATGATACATGAATAATCCAGCACGTGATTCCTATTAAGGAAGGGGTCGAGCGTTTTCAGTAGAAACTAAGAAAAATCAATCCTACGCTTGATCCCCTCGTTCATAAATAGTCAAGAAAATTCTTGGATGCTCAGATTATATTTAAAGTTCATCATTCAATATGGGTCTCAAATTTGGTGTTCGTAAGGAAGAAGTCTGGGGAAATTTTCTTATGTGTTGATTTTTGTCTATTTGAACCAAACCTTAGATAAATATAATTACCCCATGCCATCAATGGGATAGATATACAAATAGTATCAGGTTTAGAAATGTTTTTATTGTTGGACGATTTTTTCATATACAACCAGGTTCTAGTGGCAGAACCCAACAGACATTTGACTACCTTCAGAACAAACTAAGGTACCTTTGCTTGTAAAATAATGCATTTTGGGCTCATCAATGTAGGAGTTAGATTCCAACATGCAATGGACATCGATTTCTATAGTCTTATTGGTCAAATAATTGTGGTTTACCTAGATGATATTATAGTGTTATAAAAAAAGAGATGTGATCACCTTCGTCATCTAAGGAAAATTTTTGAACGATGTCGCAAATATGGGATATCATTAAATCCTAGGAAGAGAATTTTGACAGTGTTTGAGGGAAATATCTTAGGCCATATTATCACAAAACATAGAATTAAGGTAGACCCAGAGCGCGTCAAAACAATCACTCAAATTCCCTTCTGAGTGAGTAAGAAAGTTATGCAAACCTTCTTAGGGAAAATAAATTTGCTTTGTAAATTCATCTGAAGCTATGGACAAATCATAAAAGCATTGCAAGAGATGATAAAGAAGGATTCAATATATAAATGGGATAAAAGGGAAAAGGATGCATTTTCCCATATTAAGCAAGAAATTGTGGAAGCCCTATCTTCTAAAGAATCATATTATCATTTTTGTGCCACCCTCAATAGTCAAATTGTTGTTTGTTCAACAATAGCTAGGTGAGAGAAGATCAAATTGGATGACTAATTTATAGGAGTACGATCTTCAGTTCAAACCAGTTCACATAATAAAGGGCCATGTTCTATGCTAGCCAACAGTAGAAGTAACAAGTATGTCAGAAGATGATTCTTCTAGATGGTAGTAGGAAATCGAAATGTATAACATCAAACAAGTTGCTCCCATTGATGCAACCACTTCTTGGTATGCATATGTGCGACAATATCTTCAGCACAATACCTTTGCCTCGCACTCATCGACGTGATAAAATAGGGTCATGTGATTTAAATATCTATCATACTAATTGGTAAATAGAGCACTTTTCCTAAAGCACCATAATAGGGTCTTGCACAGATGTCTTGAAGCACTTGATTAAGAAAGGGTATTGTGTGATATA
Organism: Pinus taeda; assembly: GCA_000404065.3. Taxonomy (NCBI): domain Eukaryota; kingdom Viridiplantae; phylum Streptophyta; class Pinopsida; order Pinales; family Pinaceae; genus Pinus; species Pinus taeda. The sequence continues at coordinate 1,624 of APFE030690256.1, read as the reverse complement.
CACGATGGACCAACAGGTGGACAATATGTGGACAACACAACTGTGCACAATTTTTTGTGGTCCAGTTACTACTAACCCACATCATTCAAAGATGCTCATGATTATGCCTGCAAGTGTCCAGTTTGTCAGAAATGTGTTGGTCACAACAGAAAGTTAGTTGTGCCATTATTATAGAAGAATATTTTCGACAATGGGGTCTAGATGTTATTGGTGAGATATTTATACACATCAAAGCAACACTGGTATATTCTCACTACTATAGATTAATTCACACAATGGACAAAAGCACTTCCTCTCAAACAAGTGAATGATCAGGAAGTCATCACTTTGCGGGGGGGGGGGTGCAGCGGGGACTTGTCCCCCCCGCAAGGGTTCGGGGGGGCCGATCCCCCCCGGATGGGGGGCTTGGGGGCTAGCAGTCCCTCGACGAGGGTTTCGGGGGTAGCGCCCCCGAAGTTAAAAAACATATGTAAAATTGCCTTGTAAAAGTATATTAATTTCTAGTCAATCTAGGTCATTCATTAGGCGGATGATCTAATGGTAGAACTTATGTTTTGTTATGGTTTTTTTCCCTAGAAGGAAACCCCTCTCTTTGTATGAGGGCATTGTTTTGAGGCTGTGTAATAGATGTATATTCTCCAAGAGAGAAACAGAGAGGCGAGACTGTGAGAGAAAACAGAGGATATTACAATGAATCTACTATGGGTTGTGTCTCTTCATTTTGCTGGATAATAAAAGGGAAGGACTGGCTATTTGGGGTGGATGTAGCCCAAACTAAGTGAACCATGTATATCTGTGTCTCTCTGTTTTTATGCATTTTCTATATTTATATTTTTGCTATATTCTATGTGTTCCATTGCTCTGTGATATATAATTTTCTAACAACTGGTCTCAGAGCCGAAGGTCTATTTGGCTGACAAACTCGCAGGGGAGAAGGGTTCCTGATTCAAGTGGGAGCAATGGCGGAAGATGGTAAGTTTAGGGTCGAGAAATTTAACGGCCAAAACTTCTCGCTATGGAAGATGTAGATGGAATATTATCTGTATCAGAAAGATCTGTACCTACCATTGAGTGGAAAAACAAAGAATCCGATGGCTATGACAGATGAAGAATGGAACCTTCTCGATAGAGGGTTTGATTCAGGCATTGGCGAAACTATATGAAAAACCCTCGGCCTCAAACAAGGTATTTCTTATGAAATGGTTATTTAATATAAAGATGTCGGAAGGTGGATCTATTGCAGACCATTTAAATAATTTTAATACAATTACAAGTCAGTTAAGTTCTACAGGGGTAAACTTTGCAGATGAAGTTAGAGCTCTGTTATTCTTGTGCTCATTGCCATAAAGTTGCAATGGTTTAGTGATGGCCATTAGTAACTCTGTTTCTGGATCTAGTACTTTAAATTTTGATGATTTTTTTGGTGCTATCCTTAGTGAGGAAATGAGACGGAAAAGCTCTGGTGAGACATCGGGTAATGCTTTAAGTGCAGAGTCTAGGGGAAGAAAAATTGAAAGAGGAAAGAGCTCAGGATATCGTAGTAAATCAAGGAAAGGAAGATCCAAGTCCAGATTGGGGATAGTGTGCTGGAAATGCGGAAAGAAAGGACACCTAAAGAAAGACT
>APFE030690254.1:0-12415 GCA_000404065.3 Pinus taeda | reverse complement strand
TTGTACAATACATATTTATACATGCCGAAGCATCCAATACCATGGACCGAAAACCATCGCGTCCAAAAAAAAACATGTGCGAAAATCATGCACAAAACCATAGGTGGATCCGCCCAACCTAACATAGGGTCCAAAGCCAAAATTTTCCAGGGCGCTGCCCTGGACCCCATAAAGTGGGGTTACGGGTACCCAGGGGGTTAACTATGTGGAAAGAATATAACACAACCCAACATTCCAAAATTGTAACATAGATACTGATTGTACAATAGAATACATCATAGATAGTGAGATAGATATAAATATTGTAGATGTACATAAACCCACTAAATTCACTAAAGTAGAAATAGATAACTTAGAAAAAGTACAAATAGAAGAAATAATTAATGATGATTCTGAGATTTTAAACCTTAAAAATAACTTTTTTCCTATAAGGGATTGGTCCCATTAGAGGATTTGTTTGATTCAAATGATGTAGCTAAAAAACCAAAAATGGAGCCGTTAAGATCAGACATAGAAGAATGTAACCTAGGAAAAGAAGAAAATCCTAAGATTATTAAGTTATCCAAAGCATTACCTTCAGCGAAAAAGCTTAAATACATAATTTTGTTTAAAGAATTTGAAGATGTCTTTGCCTGGAGTTATAAAGACCTCAAGTCTTATAACACTAGTATTATTCAACATAAAATACCTATTGTTGGCTTGAGGGGGCCTGACCCACGTTCGGAGTTAAATAGCCAAACAAATTCCTACACTACTAGCCCATTCAACATCAACCTGTAGAGCACGAACTGAAGCCTCACTCAAAGCATTATGGGGGGATGTTGGAACCTTATTTTCGTACCATTGAGATGTCTAAGGTGTCGATTTAGTCCAACTGTACGTATCTTCATGTAGGCTACTTCACACACAATTCTAACCTTTAATACCCTCGTGGTCTATTATAATGACCTTTCACACAGCCCTAACTAGGGGTTGAGATGCTTTCGTGCTGCTATGGCAGTGAAATGCACTATTTCCCCAAACTACACTACAAATCTTACTTATCTTCTTAAAGATCTTAGTTAACTTCTTGCAAACAGAATTTCTACCTTGTATTCACTTAATCAACACATTCATACCTATTCGATCATCATATAAGCATTAAAAGTGCAATGTATATTTAATGTAACAGATACATAAAAAAGGAAATAAATACGCAGAATGGATATGAAACTTATCTTTATTAATGCTCCAACTATTACAGAATCTACTCGCCCTGCGCACTCAGCTGTAGGGGTTCGCGCACTCAACTGTGGACTACTATGCCTCTACACACTCAACTGTAGATCCTTCTCCTACTATATGAAAACTAGACTTTACACTTCAGAAATGACATCCTTATCCTTATTATTCCATGATCTATTGATTACTTAGAGCCTCGCTCTATTTATACAATCCCATGGTCTACGGACCATAGGTAGATCCCTACAACCGACATTACATTACAAAATTGAGGGCGAACAACCCTATGACTCCTTTACAAACTACGCACTCCACGCCCACAAAATGTGGAGCCTTTACATCAGGGTTACAACTTTTGACCAAAATCTGGGCTCTAAGCCCCAAAACTTCGCTTGGGGGATCCCGCACCCAACACCTATCAAAAATATTAGAAACCCTTCAAACAAAAGCTTAGGAGAATTAATCTAGTTCTTATGCCATTAATTGAAAAAGAAGTAAAAAGGATGTATGAGGCACAAATCATAGCACCAATTAGATATTCATATTGGGTCTCTAATTTAGTCACCACAAGAAAGAAAATACGAGAAATCAGACTCTATGTTGATTTCATAAACCTGAACAAAGTATCACTAAAGGATAATTATCCCCTCCCAAAAATGGACCACATTCTCCATAGGGTATTAGGGCCATCTATAATTTCATTACTTGATGGATTCTCTGGATATAACCAAATCTTAGTTCAACCAAAGGATCAAGCAAAGACTACATTTACCACCCCCTGGGGTACTTTCATGTATTTGAAGATGCCTTTTGGATTGATGATTGCTGGAGCAACATTTCAAAGAGAAATATACATAGATTTTGCAAAAGAAATCCATGACTTTTTAGTTATTTACCAAGATTATATCACAATGTTTTCCAAATTAGATAATGAACATCTAGATCATTTGAGAAGAGCTTTTATTAAATGTAGAAAATTTGGCATTTCTTTGAATCCCAAAAAGACACTCTTTGGGCTAGAAGAAGGTAAACTCTTGGGACACATAATTTCAAAAGAGGGCATTAGAATTGATCCAACTAGAATAGAGGCAATCATAAACATCACTCACCCTAGGAACATTAAAGAATTACAATCATCCTTAGGTAAAATAAATTTTCTTATAAGATTCATTTCTAACTTAGCAGACTAATCAGAGAATTGAATAACATGTCAAAGAAAGATTGAACACTTAAGTGGACAGTAGAGGCTAGGAAGTCATTTGAAGTAATCAAAGAATCCCTTACTAAAACACCTATCCTCATAAGTTCTGATTTCAAAAAAGATTTTATAATTTTTGCTTTTGCTTCTAAACATACTATTGCGTCAGTATTGTTGAAAATAATGATCAAGGTTATGAGTAACCTATTTCATTCTTCAGAAAATATTTGAGAGATGCTACACTAAAGTTTAATGTAATGGAAAAACAAGCACTTGCTTTACTGAAGGCTATTAAAGATTTCAGAGTGTATATTTTATACTCACACATCATTGCACACGTTCCAAATTCAGTAGTAAAGGACATTCTAACACATGATGGGCCTGAAGGAAAGAAGGGAAAATGGATTGCCACTATTTTGGAATATGATGTTGAAATAAAGCCCACAAAACTAATAAAAGGCCAAGGTTTAGCTAAACTCATGGCTGTATCGAACTATCAGGCCTTAGATATAAATTTCACTAGTGCTTTAGATGATCAAGAAGAGATGTTGACTCCATAGATCAATGAATCTTTTTTAGATTCACCTTGGTATACAAATATCATATTTTTTTTACTAAATTTACAAGCTCCTCCTGATTTATCTAGAACAAAATGTAGATTCTTGAAAATGAAATCAATGAAATGTTGTATCATAGATAATGCTTTATTTTGGAAAGATAATGGTGGCATTTTGTTAAATTGTTTATTAAAACATGAAGCTGACAAAGTCATGCAAGAATTTCATGCGGGGGATTGTGGAGGACACCTATACTGGAAAACAACTACTAATAAGATTTTAAGGGTGGGTTTTTACTGGCCCACCCTTTTTGCAGATGTCAAAAAACATGTGACCTCCTATCATAAGTGCCAAATATTTGAATGCAAGAAGAAACTCTTAGCATTACCCTTAAAACCCATCTCCATAGAAATTCCATTTTAGCAATGGGGTCTTGACTCCATTGGTGAAATTCACCCATCCTCCTCAGCCCAACATAAATCGATTTTAATAGCCACTGATTACTTCACTAAATGGATAGAAGCCATCCCTTCTAGACAAGCCACAAATTCGGTCATCATCTCATTCCTTGAAAACAGTATCCTCTCAAGATTTGGATACATTCATTGCTGAAAATGCAGCTTCTTTCAAATCCAAGAAAATGGTAGACTTTTCTAACAGATATCACATTGGCCTTGGCCATTCTACTACCTATTACCCTCAAGGAAATGGGCTTGCAGAATCCTCAAACAAGAGCCTTGTTAATATCATCAAGAAACTGTTAGAAGACAATAAGAAGACCAGGAACAAAAAGTTGGTTAATGCCTTTTGGGCAAACAGACTCACTACAGAAAAGTCCATTGGTACATCTCCTTATCAACTTGTATACAGAATGGATGTTGTTTTTCCATCCTCTTTAGGAGTACCAGTGATAAAAATGATTCAAGAACTAGAAGTAGAATCCAATGATATCCAAAGGAGGATAAATCAGAAAATATAGTTGCAACAAACCAAGGAAGATGTCTATGTCAAATCCCAAGTGATCCAAGATAAAATCAAAAATATTTTTGACAAGAAAACCAAAGATGATGATTTTTACATGGGCGAAAAAGTACTTAAATGGGATTCCAGAAGAGAAGAAAAGGGTAAACATGGTAAATTTGATTTCCTATGGCAAGGCCCTTATATCATTTATGGTTACAAAGGTAACAATGCCTTTTTCTTGAGGCAATTAGATGGAACATATCTACCAGGTGGAGCAGTCAATGGTAGACTGCGGAAACATTATTTGTCCCCAAATTAACATTAGTTCATATGTTTACTTTGCTCATTGTACATAACATTGCAAAGTTTAGATTGGATTGGATGATTATCTTTTGAGGTTGAAGCTCGAAGAGAAGGCCTTAAGCTTTGAAAGGTGCAGAATCATATGTATGAATAAAGTAGATCACAGAAAAGAAATCACAAGACAACCACAGTCAAAGTTTCAAAGTTTATTGATTTTAAAGTTCTTGACATTTCACTAGAAAATGCCATCCCCATGTGGAGCCACTGTTAGGGTCCTATAATAATAGGATTCATAATTTTGAATTGGCCATGATTAGTCTTGTAATATTGTACATACTTTTGCTTTCTGCAAAATATTTTCCCATATTAAAAACGAAAAAATGTAAAGAGGGTGAGTCCCAAAAGAAAAATCAAAGGATTAAAAGAAAAGGATCAAAAAAGAAAATAAAATGTGAACCCAACCAAAAAGAAATAATATTTTGAAAGTGATGCAAATTCAAATGCCACTACATTTTACTTTGCCTTGCAAAAATAAGATTGTGTGCAGCTTTCCAAAAATGACACAATCCATGATGGTCAAATAGTTTAATCTTGATTCATTCATGCTTTAAATTTCAAGTTGGTAGATAGAGAATGGAGATCTAGCTAAATTGTTTAATCTTGGCAAGTTAGCAGTTAGGTAGAGAATAATAATGATCTCAACAATTTAATCTAAGCCATTGGAAGTTATAAGGTTAGAATTAGATAGTTTTCTTATCAAAGAAAAAGAAATAAAGGGTCAACAAGCTCAAATGCACCCAATAAATGAAGGGAAAATACTAGGATAAATAAAGGGTAGGTAAAAGAGGTTTTGGAATGCACAAGGTGGCTAGCTCAAATGCACATTCATCATGCCTGATCCTATGTTTCATGTGTAGGAGAAATTATCAAAGAGAAAGGACATTCAATAAATCTCATTCACTAATTTCCTCTCATTTCATTAAACCCCTTACATGTATGAATTATTAATTTCCCTTTATTACCCCTTTATTACTTTTCATCCCCTAATGTTTTTACCCTTCTTGGTTCCAAAGGACCCTTCCCTCTTCATTTCCCCTTTTAATAATGTTTTCCCTTCATTTTAATCCTTTTCCCTTTATTTCACATCTTTCCCTAGAAATTACCCTGCAAAATTCATTCCCCCCCCCTTATTAGTTGCCCTTTTCCCTTGTAAACCCACTAAAACCCCCTTATCCTAAGTTTAAAAAGATAAATCTATCGAGCCCCATCGAAAAACCCTCCCCGATACCCTTTCAACTTAACCCTTGTATTATTCTAACCTATAGTCTTGCTTTATGTATGTAACCCCACACGTTATAATTCCCCAACCCTCACTAAACCTTTGAATATATTTAACCTGCCACATTATTTATCCCCGAGTCCCGCCAACCACACCCCGACTCAACCCTTGCAACTCCTCCATGTGATAGCCCTCTGATCGCCTACCTCCAGATCCAATGACCCATACCCATATCGCACGCTCCCATCGTCCGAACTTTAGCATCCCAAAAGCATGCAAGATTCGTGGTTTTGTTCGAGCGCCCTTTTGCTACATGGCAGCCCGACATTATATCGCGTGTTCTCAAAAAATATCACCCTCCACTCAAAAGCAGTGCAATATGCCTTAAAATTGCCTTCCCACGTAGGACGAAACCACCTACTGTTCACACATTGATTCTATGCCCAAGCATTAACCACTGTTGGTTAAAAACCAAAAAGCCACCATTTCTACCCTTTTCATTGTTATTTCACTGCAAAGACCTCTACCAAACAATTCTGAAGCCCAAAAACCCTGTGCAACTATTTTAACCAACTTTACAACTAGAAGACATTGTAGACTCCAATTTCAAGCAACCCATAGACAATTGAAGCCTTAGAAACCTCCATTGCTACCACAGAACCCTGTATGCACACCTAATCATCATTTTTCTAGATATTTTTGAAAGTACCAAAACGGCCCTGTACTTAAGCTATGCATAGTGTTTATGAAAGGTTAATTAATTGAATTAATTAAAAAAACCATTCCAAACTAAAAGAACCCCACTGTTCATCCAAAATCCCTTTCCTGCATACTGTAATCAACTTTTGCAATATTCCAGAAGTCTCGAGCTTACTCCTTAAGCCAGATAAAAAATAATTCATTAGAATAAACCAAATTATGGCTTCCCAAAGAATTATAAATGAAAAACCCCTACAAACCCATCACCTGGATATTGACCACCTCCCATTGGCCGACAAAGATTTCCAAATTAAAGACACAGTTTCCCCTAGCCATCTATTGAAACTCCAATGTAGGAGTAAAGATAAATTCCTAAACCAAAATGATGCCATTCATCTATGGGAATCAAATTTTCCCAAATACTTGTTCCCATGGGTATATCAGTTCCCTGAAACTATCCGCCTATGCCAACTCTGTTATATCCCAAGCCAAAGAGCCATAGTCTCTCCTAACCAGTAGATTTTATTTACAATCATTGCAGAGTCAATAAACCAAATGCTATAGATCCATCCAAACCCAAATGAAACCCCATTTTCCATTGAAAACCTACTTGAACTCTACTTGAAGCTGGACCTTCCCAAGAGGTCTCAAATCTTTTAGACTTTCATCCTAGAAATACTCATACTCCTACAGACAATCCTCCATACTCTGCCACCATTTTCTCTGTGAGGGCCAGACAAATTGTAACCATGCTCTCTTGTATTCTAGGATACACCACTGATGAGCATGTAGATGAGCCTATACTTGTTTTCTTCTCTATTTTTTCCCCAGGCAAGCCTCCAGCTACAATTTTCACTTTTTCCCGATTCTTAGCAGACAAAATCCATGATCAATTGACCAGATTGCCAAATGAAAGAGTATTTAAATAATCTTTAGTATTGTTCCACATGTTCCTATATTTTTTATCATACATATGTCTATTTAATATCCAAATGATGGACACTAAGGGCCATCCTAGATCTATCATCTTTTGGACACCCTTAATCCAAAAATATTCCACTATTTTCAGCTACAAGGAGTTCATTGATTCCTTTGTTCATCCAGTTGTAAATATGCTAAGCAGTAGCAATCAACCTAAGATCAGTGATGAGATAAAGAGAATTTTTCAGTTTTCTAAGAACAATAGAATAGGAGACTAGTATTTATACCATGATCACACTAGGATTAGAATATATGGATGCCATCTCACTCCTTATAAGCTTCCAAAATATCTCCCCATGAGGATATTTGCATTAGATTATATCAGGCAGATTATAAATTTAGATGATGTAAATTTTCTATCATCTAGGAAGAAAACAAAGTTCAAGATAAAAAAACCAACTTGGTCCTTTTATCTATAATAATAGGGAGGCTCAAGAAGAACCAGAGAAGTGTTTACAGGAAATGAAGTTCAGTAGTAATTTCATGTGGCAATATGACCCTTTAGGAGTCATAAACAAAATAAGAATCAAGTTTAAATTGAGTCCTTTTATGCATGATTCCAGGCCAGACATTGAAAAATATGCCAACCAGTCAAAGTGGTTGGAAAACACCTTGATATATATGGAGAAACAGATGGATACTAGTTCCATTCTATATACTCCATCACTGCAACACAAGAATGTAAAAAGGACCAAGGAAGAAGGTTCTTGCTCAAACATAGATACAGAAAATGATATATTTGAAAGCATGTACAGGAAGAAGCCCAAGCTAAATCCTGTCAATGAGCAAGAAGAGACAGTTGAGACAGTTAAGACACTTGAAATCATGGATACGAATACAAGGGTCAGAGAGAGTACAACTCCAGCAGTTTCAGAGGAAACTCATCAACCTTCCACCTCTAATACTCAGAGTATTCAAAAACAGCTTAGCATTGAGGTCTCATCATCAAGCAAACCAATGGATAAGGAAAAAGACATAAATGTTGATGGATTTGATCCCCTAGGGCTTTTGGGTGGAAACCTTAGCAGACTGAAAGTTGTCTAAACATAGAAACATGCACTCACACAGCCATTATGCTATCAAAAGTGAATTCTAAAGTAAGAAGGATGTACCTCAGGTCCTACGTTCGAGTAGTTCCTCAAGGTTCCAAACCCTTCTTCAAGTCCCTTTCGCTCCCTTGTCCTACAAAACAACCAATTCCAAAAAATGCAGCAGTATATGGACAAAGATTTATACAAAAATCATCTTTATGTTATAAAAGAAGGAAGTTAGTTATGAACTTTAAACAACCATTCATACATGAAATTCAAACATGAACATCATAAACATAAAGAAGAAGCATATTGGGAACCAAGACGTGTTTCTTTATTATAGACAAATAGAATGTACAAAAGGAGTAATATCACCTGAGCAACCTTTTGCAGGCTCCAAGCAAAGCTTCCTTCCGGATCTGTCCCGCCTCAAGCCTCTAGCATATCTCCTTCCAAGACTCACTCCATGATGCCATAACTAGTGGATGAACATCAAATCACAAGGAAACAAGGGTTTCCTGTACAAATGGGGGAAGTGCAGAAGGCACAAGGGTCTTCAGACCTAGTCAGGGGGAAATCTCAGTATAATAACCTTTCTCTCTCTTCTCTCCTCTCTTAGGCCTTCCCTTTGATGTCTTTTTATACCAATACCAAAGTAGTTTTTTAGTTAGGAATTGGTTGGGAACAGTTGGGCCACGGGCACTAACAGGTGATCAGCAGGTAAAACCCGCGATCTCCGCCCGAAAATAAGGAGTTTTATATTTTTTAAAGTGTTTTAATACATATACGCGGGTTGGGTATATATGGACCCGCGTATACACGCGTTTAACTCAGGGCAATGTCGCGTACAAGGAATAAAACACTGTTTTTTAAATTTGGGACCAGGTCTGAGAAGGAGGGGTTGCCCTAGGCCATGAGTGCAGCATCACAAACCATAATAGTGAGATTTGGAGCTATAACAAATGCCCCCTAATATATGAGGTCAGAAGGGGTACATGATGGCCGAAATATATTAAGAAAGTACATTGAAAGGAAATCTGCCAAAAACCGAGGAGTAATTCACCAGAATTCAGCCTGCCAAGCCACAAAAGGAGATCAGAAAGAAACACCGTTTGAGGCGGGCATACACATGCTCAGAGAAATCAAAGCATATCCGCATATCAAGTACAAGCGGATCCACTAAGTATACAAGTATAAATGACTGGAAAATACATAATGGATCATCTGATCATGATCGAACAAGTACATTTCTGAATATCACATATAAAACTATCAATGATGCTGAGAAATACAATAGATCACTGATATCAAAGACTGATCCCAAAAGGTACCAACTGAACATGATGGAAAAGGATGGTACTACACTGCAAACTCAGGTGCCAGCATATAGAATGTCACCATGACTGACTGCAACATATAAGGTGGAGTGGTATCAAATAGCAGCAACAAGAGTAACTGAAGTGAACCAATGAATGCTGATACAACCTGAGGTCTTCACCGACCGCCGTGGTACATTTCTACACCATGGGAATAAATGATCTGAAGTTGACCATGTGAGAAATCGTTTGATTACCGGTCATTGATGTATACCATTAACAAATGAGAGACTACTCACTGATAATGATAATGAGCGTCAAGGTACCCAGTACAAACCAACAAGTGCGAATAAATAAGCTGGAGTCGAACACCTGTAAGAATCTATCGATCAGGAGACAATGATGGTTTCCCACTTTTGATAGCAAAGGATCTACCACTAATGACTGTAAACCCCAAGGTACTGCCAAATGGACTCTAGATCTTTGACCCAGAGAAATGAGTCGGAGTCGATAGGGAAATATCCGCTAGAAGGAAGGCATTAAGGCATCCTTCATCAATCTAGCGCGAGTGTAACCCGTAGGCCAATAATGTGGAAGGTATCGGACGAAAAACGATGTAGTAACCGAACCGAAGTACGTTTCCGGCATACACAAGATGTATCTAGCGCACGGCAGAAACCCTCTGAACAAACCAATAATGAAAGCTGACACAGAGGCGAGGTATCCACCAATAGGGTTAAATGGAAACCATGGTACTGCATGAATCCCAATTTCTGATAATGTAAGCTAATGTCGAACACAAGGGAAACCACTCAGTCAAAGACCCATGATACTGATCGATGGTAAGCACAAGGTAACCTATCAATAATGAAAATAGGACCAGGGTACTGCTCTAGGCCAGCCCTCAGAGCAAGATGTTGTCATCGATAAGGACAAGACTCACCAGCAAGAAGTCAATGGAGACCTTCTCAAACTGGCATGAGTAAAGGACCAATATAACTGATGTGATAATAGACATGACACTGACAACCAGGATGGCCGACTAAAAAATGAGTCAAGAGACACCGCAGAGAGGCAGAATCAGGCTAACTTCCTGTCACGCGGAATCAATCGATCTTGCAGACAAGACAGATGTTCCTAGAATCTAATGAAGACCTAATGACAAACAAACCAACCAAACACTATATTTCTCTAAATGCGCTTTATAAATAATGGGAAACAAGTGTGTTTAAGGGCCTACCTCATGTCCAACGCAAGTTCGAAGATGTATTCGCTTCCTTGATCCAAGTAAGTTCCTTTGTCGCAAACCTGCAAGCACAAACAAGGCAAATAATTAAATAGCACCTGAATATCCAAGATTATAAAACATATTTAACATGAAATTCAAGGAGTCCATGAAACAAATAGCATAAGATACTTGTTGAGAAAAATGAGCTTGATTGTATTAATTCAAAAGAAAAGAACCTTACAAGCTTTGCCTTGACGCTGTACAAACTCCTTCCAGGGTCCAACAAGAAGTCTCCTCTACTTTGAAAAGCTTCACTCACTCCCTAATAGGGCCAAAAAGGTATGTGATCTCTCCTCTTAAGCTCAAATAGGAAGTCTTGATTTCACTAGCATTTACCCTCAAAAGTTCAGCTTCTAACCTCCCTGGCCACTGACCCAATGCCTCAATTTATAGTGCAATGGAGATCAGTTACCAGCTCCTCCTTCAAAGGGATAGAGTCTTCCTTCAAAGGGATATCTCCTCTCAACAAGGGATTAGTTCCTCCTTGTATGGGATGCATGAACCACTTGGAGTGAACAATCCATGTAACAAATCCTTCTAGAAAACTCTAGAATCAACCCAAGATGAGTTTTTTAAGATAAAAATTGTGCCTTTTTACATTTACAGGGGTAAGCATCCTCCCCTTTACATACAGAGCGTATAAGTACGCATATATCTTGAACAAAAGGTGCGGGCCTACAGGAAAAGCTAAGAGAAAGTGTGGAACCAGAGTTATATTGCTTTTTGATGTCTTTCTCTCTTTTCTCAAGCTTGTTTTGAAGAGCTGAGGTTTAAGACTTGCTTAGGAAGCTGGTATAGGTGGTGATAGACCTACACCGACTGCAAATAATCAAGGTGACGATATTTTTGTGTAACAGATTGCCCCCTAAAGTGCGAAGTCTATAGTATATGAGGATTTTTTTCATTTTTCATATAGGAAGAGTGAAGTGCTTTATCATTTCGAGGATCATCTTTCGGAGAGCCCAGTTGGAACCTGTAAAAACATTCAATGCAAAATATATATATGAGATCATATCATCGCTGAGGTAGGCATTCCCATGCTCAGATAAAAACTGACTAAGAGACTGAAAACTGGCTAGAATACTAACTGGCTAGGAGACTAACTACTGCTCTGATATAGGAATGATCTTGTAACAAATCATAAGTACAGACACATGTGGACACAGTATGGACACAACCATCTGTTTATGAATAGTCCATAATATAATGAATACAAAATTCCTCGCAACCTGGATGGTGGAAAACTAGATCCAGGGTCTTCATTTCTACGTCCCGAATAGTACGATTCTAACCATGTGATTGAATGTGTCGAAGTAACATGGTAGAAACCACTTGATTACCAGTCAATGATGTAAACTGTTAACAAGCATGAGAGAGACCAACAGTAATGTCAATGGTTCTCAAAGTACCCAGCACAATCCATGAGATGTGAATGAATGAGTCGATGTCGAACATTTCATGGAATCCTTCGATCGCAAGTCAATGATGAAAGCTGACGTCGAAGGCGAGAAACCTGCCATTGATGCATGCAGACTCCAAGGTACTGATGATTTCTAAGTCAACTCTCTAGATAATGTGC
>APFE030690235.1:184288-202110 GCA_000404065.3 Pinus taeda | reverse complement strand
ATATGTGTTTTATGTGTTATGCTCTCGCATTTTTATTTTTCCTGTGATTTAGAATTCGTATGCAGGTAATTTCTGTACGGGGTTAAAACCTACAAACCTTACCGTCTGATTGTTGCTCAGAGATATTCGAATTAAAACTCGTGACCTCTGGACGAGGCTGCTCAATTGGCTCGTCCGGAATATTGGGAGAGTTCGCATCAGACTCCATCGTAAGTACAACGGTCTTTTGCGTGGCCTTCTCGGTGTTTTATGAGAAGGGCCGACGGAATTTGCTGCCGTTCGGTTGATTCAGTTTCTTGAATATTCGAATTTTAAATTGACCGCGTTTTCTTTTGCCGGCGATGCCTTGTGGATATGACAGGGACTGGATTCGAAGATATGACCACCAGAAATGTCAGCACGAACCAGACGGACGCCATAAGTGTGAGATGTAATATGCTCCGAACAATGTTGCGCGGATTAAATATTAGTGGCTGAATCTGGCTGCCTTAATCAGATAAGATCGAATTATGATCAATTCCATCAGAAACATCATAGCCTCCTTGCCTTGCGTTGCGTATATTTAAATGAGGATTCGGCGTCGGCTCATGGATTTACTGCAGATTTGAACGGCGCTGAATTCGATCCATGGACTTTTAGTTTTGTGATTTGAATATTCGCGTATTATGACCCAAATTTATTTGTTACAGGAGGGTGTTTTCATAGGCCGAAGGTCGGAGGCCACGTGATTAGCTAGTTTATTTGTTCAATTTAATAGGATGTGAAAGTCATTTGCAGGTTCTATGCTTAACGAAAGATCGTGTTCGTATCAGTGCCGTGTGAAGAATGAGTTTGAGGCGAATATACGCATGGCATTATAAACGCCAGCTGAACTGAAAGCATTCAGTCATGGGCGAGATGGGCAGGGGTATCAGCAATAGCAGTAACAACACAAACTCAGCCACACAGAAAAATTTACGCGAGCGTAGGCCTATACAGTCGGAGGGTTTGAACAAAAACCTTTGATACCATGTGTAAAGACCGAATCACTGATATAAGCAACAATATGCAGAGTTGAAAAGGGGATTTCAAGGCTTACCTCAACTGCTGTACCGCTGATCTGCTCCTGCTCCTGTTCTCCTGCTGCCTTCTCTATTTTAGCTGATTCGATTACCGGAAAACCAATTCCTCCCAGCCAATCCAGCAAGCTTCTCACCGAAGCTTACTGCCCCCGTGCCCAGAACCTCAGGTCAATTGAAGCTCTTGATTCCTGGTTTTCTTATTGACCTCTGTCCTCTGCTCTCCTGCGTTTCTCCTGCCTTTCCCCCCCCCCCCCCTTGATCGACTCAGTTCACTGGTTTTATAATAGCAGGCTTGGCAGTGGCTGCCTTCCAGCCTACGGCCACCGCTCTTTCTCCTCCCGACACCTCCCTGCATGCAAAATCTCCTCTTGAGATATTTATCTTTCTGATAGGTTTTGTTCATGCACTCCGTATGAGGGTTTAAGGTTTTATCACTTTATTACCTTAATGAAATTTTAGGTTCTATTTTTTATAAAACTAAATCCTTTTTATGTTTATTATAAAGTTTATTTTTATGTTTAATTATTTATTATATACTTTAATTTTTATGAAATTAAACTTTATATATTATAAAGTTTTAACTTTATATTTATTATAAAATTTAATTTATATTCATTTTTAAAGTTTAACTCATATTTTATATATAGAGGTTTATTATATCTATTTTAATATAAGTCCAAACTTTACATTGGTTAATTAGTTTAAATGGGTCGTTACAATGACTGCACAGTCTGCAGCCTCTACGTCTACCTGAGAGCCTCTGTGTCTACCTCTCCAACCTCTGTTGTTCCCAATTCTCTGTTCCATACTCGCTACCTCTTGCTACTGTCCAGACCACTAATTTCTCAGCTAACCCTGCTCCAGAAATCAAACTCACTGGTCTCCCTCAGTGCGTTCTCCAACTGACCCTCAAGCCTCCTCTTATACTTTTCGCGTTGGTCCATCAACGACCGAGATTAAATTTCTAATCAACGGCTAATATTAGATTTGGCTTGATCCATGAATTTTGGAATCTTCTAACCCAGTTTTATATTAATACCCATTAATATTTTATTTTCCCTAAGTTTAGACTTAGGAACTCCATTAAAAATATTAATTATTTTAATATCTCCCAAGTCGGTCAAAATCTGCCCAAACCATTTCTGGGTCCTGGAGATCTCATGTGCTTTAGCCTCTCCACCAATTTTCATGGCTAAAGCACATCCGATGCTACCCCAAATCAACACATAACTGCATGATGAAATTGAGCTTCTAAAGAAAACATTGTGGTTAGCAAAAATTATATAGTTATATGGTATATTAAAGGTCACGAGTTCAAATCCTTGTGCTTAATAATCTATTTTTACAAAACAAAAAGGAAGTTAATTTTGGAGGTTGTGATACTCGCTACAGTGGTTGGGCAGTAAGAAGAGCACATTTTGATTACATCAGTTCCACTTTTATTTAAGCATGTCACTATTTGTTATCTGGTGAATTTTTGTTTTCGTTTTACATTGTAAAATAGGTGCATTTCAGTCGAACCCAACACCCAAGATTGATAAAAGTGGCTCAAATTAAAAATGTGTTAGAAATTTTAAGCAATCTCATTAGTTCTACTATTGATGAAACTGTAAATGTCAGCAAAGTAAGTCTTGTTGATATCAAAATCCGTTTACATGATGCATTGGGGGCAGTTGAATTTCTCCAGATTGAGATGCAGTTACAACGAGACTAACTTGAAAAGAAAAATTGTGATTTTGAACTAGTGTTTGTTCAGAACAACACTTTGTTTGAGCCTGATTCATATCTATAGTCAGGGATGGATCAAACTATTTCAAGAGAAATTTTGGATGCAGCCGAAAGTCCTGATGAGAAGCCTTTATAAGATCGTGGGAAGAGATTATGCATAAAAAACACAGAATTGATATGGGTTATAACAAGGATGTCTTAGATGTATCTTTTCATATTCTTGATTTTTCTAAACCAATATAATTTCGTAGTGTTGGATTTCTAGATGGTGTTGTTCCAGAACAAATTGATCGATGTCAACAATGAAATAGAGTTAGACATGTGAAAGATTGGTGTTTGATCTTCACCCGTGTGAGCATTGTGGTAACTGAAATCACCTTTTAAACAGATGTTCTAGAAAGAATACTACTGCAAGAGAGAAACTAAACTTTGAATGAATTTCTTCTTGGGATTGGTTGAAAACAACCAAGAATATTTACAAGTTATACCGCAAGATATGTTCGAGAGCGTTGACCAACCTCGCATTGATGAAGAATACTTCATCTTCTCACCCTATATCCGACAAGGGGGGGATAGTTGATTGTTTGCTATAGGTTCGAATATTTTTCAAGCGAGCCTGAGTCAGTGATCTACAAGTGAGCCTGAGCCTCAACCTGTACCAGTTAGAGCCAGAGTTGTAGCCAGAGAGACTTCAATTTTTGCTGAATGAGCTGTTTATGAACAAGCACTTCCAGATTCGAAATTGTTCGAGAACTACATTGATAGTTCTAGAGTTAGTGGTCATCTTAAAACCACATTTTCAGTTGATCTCAGAACTTCTATGAAGGTTCCAGACATGGGTATCGTTTGTGGTTTTCTCTTCAAAACCACCATCCTTGGTTTGTGGTCATCCTTAAAAACCATTTCTGAGAGATATTCAGCTCTTGGCTAAGATGCATTTTTGCATTTCGAGATCTCATTATTGGACTTTGATACATCCCTTCAGATTGAGGGGGGAATGTTAGACAGTTAATCCTCAGGATTTTGTTTGCATTATGGTCAGTGGTTATTAGAGTCCAAGAAGACCCGGAAACTGATTCAACAATTTCTTGTATGTATTTATATGTATATTGTGTACATCATTATTTGAGATCATTCTTAATTTATGTTTGAGTTTGGTTTCCGATATTGTTGTCTAACACATACGTGACTTTCTCATGAGCTCAACGTAGGACCAGTTTGACTTGGTTGCTTGGCATTTTGACTTTGACTTGTTGTACCTTATTTGGTGGGCCCCACATGGCTACCACATCATCTTTGACTTCCCCTGACTTTTCCTTGTCACTTGTTTGACTTATTTTCACTTTGGAAAATTTTCTAAATTTTTCCAATTATTCATTTTTTTTTGCATTTTTTCCTCATTTTTTCCATTTACATTAGAAAAATCGGCTTTTGAGGGACTATAAGTCATTTCTTGACCCTCAAAGATGGTACTAGGATAACATTGGGCCTTTGAGGATGAATTTCGAATGGTGACACACCCCGACATTTCTTAAGGCCACTTATTTACATCATTACATAGAAATTAATTAAAAAATCCCATTTTGTGGGAAATTTTAATTATTAAAAAATATTACTTAGACCTAGTCAAATTCTAATAAATTTCAGAGATGACCTAGCATGGTAATATAATTGACTCTAGACACTAATATGTTTTAGGGGCTTGTTGTCGCACAAAGTGTCTAGGCAACGCGACAACGCTTAGAGTAAGGGTCGTCACTCTAATCTTTACTCTGTTTAGAATCTCTCCTAGGCAAGTCAAGGGGGTTAGTCCCTAAGGTGAATGGATGAAGGTAGGCTGTGGAACACGGGCTCTAGGAGATTTTAATGACGAACAACTTGATGAGTTTAAAGCAAGTCTCGGTCAATTGAGATAGATAGACATAATCACAAGATAAAAATGACTACAGACCAGTGCCTTTAATTTGAATTAACCATAGATTAAGAAAGAAAACAAGTTATTCAAAAGAATTTTCCAATATGTGACAGATAGTGACAATCATGAATGATAAATGCAAACACCCAAAACTATATCATGCAAGCGATTCTAGATTTAAAATGATTTTCATTAATGACCAAGATCTAGAATTAATTAATTTTCTCCTATCGCCAATATAACCTTCGAAACATTAATCACACTTGACAATAGAGAAATCACAAAAATGCATTTAATCACCAAATAACACCAAGGAACTTTAAATTAGAATTTTAATTATTCCTTAGGCATAGTGAATGAAGAGATCAAAATCAAAGGGTTAATAAATTAAAATTTTAATGGGCCATATGCCACATTAAAAGTTTTAATGTGAATGCGTGAATCCCTTTAATTCCTTAGTCACCAGAATTCGATTTTATTTTTTTTAAATGTTTTATTTTTTTTTTTTTTTTAGATTTTTTAATGGTTTTGAAATGAAAATAAAAATTTAAAATCATAACTTAAAATAAAAAGTGAAAAGGAAATCAAAATTAAAAAATTAAAAAAAATAAAAGTCAAAACAGAATCGAAAATCCAAATGAGAAAAAAAAGAAAAGAAAAAAAGAAATCAAATCGAATTTCAAAATAAAAGAAAAAATATATTAAACTAACCCTAACGCATATACAATGTAAATGAAATGAAAAACTAAACTAACTAAATGCATATACAATGATAAAACAAATGAAACCAAAAGAAATAAAACAACAACAAAAATCAAATGAAATTGAATTCGAAATATAAAGAAAGACTACCAACCTAATCGTAAAAAAATATCAAATGTGTTTGTTTTGCTATTGATGCAAGTCCGGCGGTGGAAGGAGAGCTCGAAAGCAACGAGGAGGGCATGCAGTGTGTAGGTGGCTAGTCGAAGAGCAGAAGGTAGGGCAGCAAGGAAGGAGGATCGAGGGCAGACGGACAATAAGAAAGGAGCAACAAAAGGG
Organism: Pinus taeda; assembly: GCA_000404065.3. NCBI lineage: Eukaryota > Viridiplantae > Streptophyta > Pinopsida > Pinales > Pinaceae > Pinus > Pinus taeda. The sequence goes on along the minus strand of APFE030690235.1, from coordinate 196,365 downwards.
AGACGACTTGTGGAGTTGTAGTGAGCGGTTTTGGCAGTGATGAGGAGGCTGCGATGGGGAGCCGCGGAGGGTTTGAGGCAATAGGCAGCAAGGGAATGGAGATACAGAAGGTTGCGGGCAAGGTATGAGAGGGATCTGTTAGCGGATGAGGGAGTTGCAAATGAGTACGTAGAGAGCTGTGGTAGTGGATTCAAGGGTAAAAGGAACTGGGCAGAGGGATGATAGAGGCAGCATATAGGTATGGTAGCTTCCAGGTCATGAGGAGCTGGACCGATGACGGATTTTGCAGCAGACTTAGGCAGCGAGGGTTGTAAATAAAAAAAATCGAAATTTGCACAGTAAACCCTAAAACCAAGCAGTAAATCAATCTGCAAAAATGATGGCCCAGAACCTCCTTAAATCCACCAGAAGCTCTTTCAAAAAGAATTCCAGAAATCTTAATTTAAAATTTTGAATCCACTTGCTTCAGATTTAACCCTGAGACTCTCACGAAATTTCCAGATATAAAAAATAAAAAAGAAAATTAATTTAAACCTTTGGATTGCAAAATTTCTTAATAATATCCCTAGAAAATTAAGTTGATGAACCCCAGAGATCGAGATCTTACCCTCCATGGCCTAGATCTGGACTCTACACGGGTTTCTTCCTTAGATATGTAGCTGCACGACGACAAGAAAACACCCAAACGATATATACAATGATAAAAACTAGAACCCATAAAAACCAAAGTCAGAAAACCAAACATAATTTACAAATCTATGTACAAGAATGGTATATTTACCATATCTGAGGAGTGCGAGTCCAACTTTGCTCCCAGATTTGATAATCTAAGGCTCTCAAAAGCCAGATCTATCAATTTCCTGCATAAAAAATAAATTTTTTAAATTTTAAACGAGGTGCTTAGCTTAAAACCCTTCATGCATTGCCAGTAAAAATATTATGATAAGCTCGGGATCAAATTAAGTTGGGCTCTTCAAAAAACACGGATCGGGAATTGGTTGGTCCAATTGAAAATTTCCTCGAACGCTCGATGATCTAAAAATCAAGACTTTCCTGCAAAACTCAATTCAGTCATTAAAATAGAGTGAGAAAATGATAATAAAATTCAGATAAATAGAGATACCTGCCATTACATTCAAAATTTAGATTATCACATAAACCCCAGCGACTGAGCAAGATACCTATACTCAAATCACTCTTCAGAAGCTATTATCAATGGCTAAAAAAAAATTACACATGAAAAACAACACATCTTATAGTATTTCCATGAAGAGTAACACTGGCGAAGATTAAACCCAAAGTCTTTCTTTATTATTCAAAAAAAATTACACAAGAGCTTTTCGCTTAGCACACAACACAAAGGTCGGATGGATTGACTGACAAATGACTTCCTATTTAAAGATAAATCCTCCAGTGGCTAGTTCGAGTGATCATCGTCAAAGCAATTTTGATCGTTGATGAGGATCAAAATTTCTTTTAATCTCATCCATCGAAATTTTCAATTCTTGAGGAAATTCGAAATTTTCAATTAAATGCATTTTAATTAATTCAAAAATTAAAATTTTGAATTAATTTCCTTAAAATTTTGACTTTGACTTAACCCCCAGGATCAAAGGCTTAAAATTTATCAAAATAATTAATTTACCTTAGTCCCTAGACCTCTTAAAATTTAATTTTTAAAGACCGACAAATTTTGCCTTCGAAAAATTTAAATTTACCTAGGACCTAGAATTAATTAGATTTCTGGTTTAGGATTTTAATTAATTTTTCGACCAGAAAATTTTATTAATTAAGGTATAAGGGGATAAATTATTTTTCCAACCCTCAAGACACTTTACATCATGATTTTCACATTTTTTACATCTCAAAGGGGAAAACTCATTTACAAAAGACCCTCACAGACTACCCAATTCTGCGACACAAATATAATCTAGCAGACCAAGCAATTTGTTATAAAATAACCTAACCAAATAGTTAGGATTATTCCCAAATAACTTTTACATAGACTCGATTTAGAGTACTAGGACTCGCCTAAGATCCCAGTGACAAATCCATTTCAGCTTTGAGGTAAGGCTAAAGGAAAATTCTGCCAACCATCTGAGAATGGATCAGTGAGACAAGAAACCTCTCGGAAAGTAGATCGTCACCAGAAAAGTAGATTTACCTTGGTAATTACATACACGACACAAATTTGCTGAGATTATTTACATCATATACATGCGAATGGATTTACATAACATAATGATCAGGCTGATGATGATAGTTGAACGGCATGGACACATCGATCAGGTGCTATCCCTTTTGTAAAAAAAGGGGGTGTACTGCTATGGGTCATTGACACGTAGTGGTCAACATCTGGCTCTACTTGGGGACAAGTTGTTGCACCGAAGGAATGTGAGAATCCAAAATCTGCATTCACGCAACACACAACATAACATAAGTAGCGTCCATCCAAAAATCATCTTATAATGTTAAGCACAAGAAAGATATAAGCTCTTCATTTATTAACTATCTAATAACATGAAAAGCATAAATCTAACTACAAAATGAAATACTGAAATAACAGGGCATAAGGTTAGAAATACAATACAAAGATGCCCCATGGCATCGGATGTGTTCAATATAGTGCATACTGAGCATTTGCCTGCTTTCAGGCAAATATGTCGGTTGTTTCTCAGATGTGCCATGTACAATACTGCACACGGTAGGACTTCTTCCTATCCAAAAATCAAGCTGCTCCCGGCCATCTGATGCATCAAATCGCTTTCTCATTCTCTTTCTCTTGCGTCTTTTCTTTGTGGCAGGCTGTATCATTGATGATGTGGACCATTCTGTTTCAAAACTCTCAGATGAATATGTAAGATATGCATGACATGTCTTTCTTCATTCTGCATCTACTCTATCAAGAATGATGGATCAATCTCACAGGTGTCATGAGTTATAACTTAATCTTTTATGACTGGTGGATCAAGCATGTAAGCATCAACCTGATTATTAATTTCCATTTTATCCAGGTCACCTTCAATCAACCACTTTTCAATGGAATAAATGACCTCCTCATAATAAGATGGAGTAGCGAGCTTGCTGAAGCAGACAAGGAGGCTTATGATCTGTTGACATTTCCTTGTTTCTTTCATCCTCTCACTGATGCTGAAATTTCTGTACTTGTATTGTTATGGCATCCATCTGGTTAGAGTGTTCAACCTTCATAGCAATGACTTCCTTTGCATGGTTTTCCTCCATGGTCAATAACTTATTCTGAAGACATATTTGACCAGCTTCCATATATTTTATTACTTTGTCATTATTTTCTTTTATGGTCATCAAACAATTTTGCATAGAGCTCATTTCTCTGTCATGATTAGCTTTCATGGTTTCCATTTCCTTAGCATGTTGACTTTGCATGTCGGTCCACATGGCCTCCATATTCTGAACACACTTTTCTACTATGGTGGCTACATGATTGGAGTGTTTAATTTTTATGATTTCCATCTCCTCATCACGTTTTTCCAGTTAAGTGTACAAAATTGTCATATCCTTGACGTAATCAGTGATAATTTTTTCTTGATTAAGCTACATATTTTTTACCAGCTGTGTTTGACTGAACTGCATGTCTTTAACCAACTGCTTTAGTTCTTCTATAAGATGCTTATCATTCTCCCTTTCATTGTTGACACTGATTTGATAACTTGTTCCTGCTTTTCCTTTATCATGGATTCGTCTTGCAATGGTACAAGTGGATGACACATTCCGATATGGAGAATTGGCTTGAAATATTTCATTGATAGTTGGATCCTTTACAAGATCATTTTCATCCTGTTGCATGATATTAGGGGCACAAGGCAAGCTACCTTGGTCTTCATATCTATCTGTAAAAGCCTTGATGATGTCTTGTAAAGAAACAAAAGAATCTTCAGGACAATTATGAAACCAATTCAAAGCATCACCCTCTAAAGAAAAGGCAAATAGACACATTTTGACATCTTCATGTTTATATTGGGAAGAACTACAATATTTGATTATTGTATGAGTAACCCTGGATAGATGCTTTCTAGCAGCGGTTGAATCACCACTTGAGAACAAAGGTAAATTATGAATGACCTCTTCCGGCATATCATGGAGAAAGTTAGTAAAATGACATGGGGTAAGCAAGTCATCCATGATGACTTGGGCCAAATGGATGCTAGAGAGAGACCCTTGCTCAAGAAAATCAAGAGATCCACAAGAAGTGAGCTTCTAGTAGAAATTCTTGCAAGAAATGGAAGAAGTGGAGTCGCCACTTGAACATGAATCTAGCTTTAAGATCCAAAAGGAAAAAACAACTGGATATAAGGGAGGGCTTCTTGTCTGAGAAATAATGGATGAATAAGTGGAGTCGCCACCCAAACAAGAAACGAACCGGAATGTCCAGGTGCTAAAAGTGCATATGAAACGATTAATGAGATGACGAAAGATAAGACGATGAAAAGATCAAATGATGCTAGGAAATGTTGTGCTGATGGGAAAGATTGGATGATTAGAAAAATGTCGAAGAAACCAAGGACAGAAAAACTCTATCCCTGGCAATGGCACCAAAAAATGTTGTGCCATTTGACGGGCTAATGAATGGCGGAAAATATGAGATGATTAAAACGATGTTGAGGAAACCAAGGACAGAAAAAACTCTATCACCGGCAACGGCGCCAAAAAATGTTGTCGTTGCCGGCTCAAATGAAAAGATGAGAAATGAGAAGAATGATAAGGAAATGTCGTTGATATGTCGAGAATAAAATATCCCCTGTAATGACGCCAAAAAATGTTGGCGTTGCCGGCTAAAATGAATGATAGAAAGATGAAACATGAATGTCGTAGAGCTAAGCCCAATAAATTGGTCCCCGGCAACGATGCCAAAAAATGTTGACACACAAAGTGTCTAGGTGTAGTATTCCGTTTCAGAGATATTCCCCAAACCCCAACAAACTCCAAACAAGTCCGTACAAATGATATAATAACCGGGAATAAAAATAACAGTGGTGCAACATATAATAATGTAAACATGAGATAATAAGTAGATACTCAAGAAATGCAGCGAGAAATGCTAAGCCATTTTATTATACTGAGTAATAGAATGAGTACAGGACGTGATCAGAAAGGTGGCACCTCAACTTACACAAGGAAAGTGAAGAAATACACTCAGAATAGCAAAGGAATGGCCTCTCTTTGAACTACGTCCAAGCTGCTGGAGAACTACCGTGCTGCTATTGCTGCTGGAAATCAAATGAATATTTGGGGCTGTTCCCCTCAAAAAAAGTTGAAACTCTAGAATCGGACTCTACTCAAGAAACCCAGAAAAACCCAGAAAGCTTTTCTGAAATGGCCGACCCCCGAAAATCGCCCCCTTGAGGACCCACGCAATCCCTCAAGGCTCTGCACTGCCACTGAAATAAACTCACCAAAACTCTACTTGAAACTTAGCCAAAATCCTCCAATATGCAAGGTCTGATCCCCTGCTCAATCTCCCAGCACAAATCCCTTTGCAAAACCTCAATCCAGAACTGCTGCCAGAAAGAACTGTGTCATCCCTCTCAAGACTACGCAGCCATCCAAGATGCTCAATCCTCCTGCCAAAACGCTGATGAAACTGCTGCAAAAATACTGATGGAAATACCTTGCCCGAGCAGGCACTCGAAGTCCCCCCGGGGCTAAGGGTGAGATCTCCAAACGGAGACACTTAATGCACTAAACAGTGCTGCAAACTAGCTAAACATCCAGCATGCTCTAAGTCAAAGTGACTAGCTCAAATGCACATAATCGAATGAAAAAATGAGGAGGCTCCTCTCTCCTTTATAACGTTGGCCCCTCTCAAACCCTAAAGCCAACCTTCTCCAACGTAACCCCCCTCTTGCCGCGTGTTCCTATCCATCTGCGCAGTCCCTCCAAGTGTCTACGTGGGCCTCTCCTCTACGTGGTCCTTTGGCCCCCCTTGGCTCCTAATTAAGTTACAACGTTGTGCTACTAGGGAGTGACTTTATTCTAAAAATGAGTTATGCCACCCTTTACTCACCTTTTTACTTATAACTAACTATAGAAGGCAAAATTGAGCAAAATGGAATATTCCAATTAGCCATGGCTAATTAGGAATATTACAGTCTCCCCCGGCAAAATGTTACTTGTCCTCAAGCAACTAAAGTGATGGATGCAGCAAAATTTTCTCGCTTTCCCAAGTGGCATCCTTATCCAGTAAATTCCTCCACCTCACCAGGAATTCCCGGACCATCTTGTTCCACAGCTGCCTCTCCCTGGTATCAATAATAGCCTCTTGCTGCAACACCAAATGCCCCTCATCATCCAAGATGGTTGCTCATCTGTCACTATCACCTGCTGCCCCAATGCTTTCTTCAGGCATGATACATGGAAAACGTTATGAATCTTGCTCCCTTGGGGCAGCGCCAACTCATATGCAACCTATCCAATCCTGCGTATCACCCTGTATGGGCCATAAACCCGAGGCTTGAGCTTCTCATCCCCCTTCTGCTTTAGTGACGACTGTCGGTATGGCTATAATCGTAGGTAGACCATGTCCCCTACTTCAAACTATCTCTCCACCCGACCCCTGTCAGCATACAGCTTTGCTGGTTCTACGTTGTAGCCATGTTATCCTTGAGAGCTCAGAGAATATCCTGACTCTCTTGGATCCAAATCTTGGCTCTTGGAGCCTTGCTATCACCAAACATCAAGTCAGAAAAAGATAAAGGATGATACCCATAAAAAGCATAGAATGGTGACATACCAATGGACATGTGATGTGTAGTGTTATAGCAGTACTCCCCTAGATGCAGCCACCTCAGCCATGCTCGTTGCTGCCCATTGACATAGTTATGCAAGTAGCCCTCCAACCTGTTATCACTCAGGTTGTTCCCTTTGACTCCCAAGGGAATACGGCTGAGGTAACCACAAACCAGTCTTTGGACTGAAGGTCCTAGCCTACCAACAGTCAGAGAGGGCTCTCTCTTCAGGATTTAACTTTGTTTAAGGGGTGATTTTAGGCTAGATATGAGGCACATGGGTTTGGTTTTGATTTGATTGATGGGATGGTTGATCTTTTCAAGCAAAGTTGGCATGCAAAGTGTAAGAAGTTCAAACCATTGGGCATGGAGTCATGACTGTGAACTGAAGGGTGTGTCTTCTTTGGTAGAAGAGGGGAATATGGAGCAGGATAGCTACACATGGCACAATGATTTATGCTGGAACAAGAATGAAATGGAGGTTAGGGGATGAGAGGAAATTAAGGATCTCTCATCCAGCCAAAGAGGGAAAGTGGATGAATGATATCTAGGAGCAATGAAGAATTCCCAGACAACATTCATATGTGAAGAGAATAGCTTAAACATGCGCAATTAAGAATGCATATTCATCACTGATTCGAGGAAAACATGGAAAGTTACAAGAATTGAGCACAGAGGGCATGAAAACCAGTTCTGATCTATTCTTTTTTCCTGCAACTTAGATTATGATATATATGTGGTACAGCTATGTATAAACTGATAAACGAAGGGAGGAAAACATATTGAACCATGAGCAAACACGAGAATTCCATACCAATTTCTTCAGCCACTAAAAACACAACCAACCAATTTAGATGCAAGCATTCCAGCAATCTTTGATTATAGAAGTTCTTAGTATTTACAGTGCAGCTCTCAAAATGAAAGATCAACCAAACAACCCACCAACCCTTATTACATTGTTCAGGGCTGTATTTATAGGTAAAATATCTACAACAAAGATCTGCTAGAAGATCTTTTTTAGGAAATAAATGCAGTTAACCTAACTTGTCTTATAAGTAATGAAAATATCTATCCAGTGCTACGCTAGGGGCAGCTGTTTCAAAATTGAGGCTATCTGTCTGTTGCTGTTATGCGCTGGCCATTCATCATAACTGCACATTGGTCTCTGTTCCATTGCTCTCGAGTGGCTTTACTGTGCATTAACTATGGTCTGAGAGCCTTAAATGGCATCACCGCTTCCTCATGGTCGATCTGATACCCTTTGCCGCTTCACTGATACTCTTTGATTGAATCTGGGCCTCTTCTTTCCTCTGATAGGCTAAAAACTGTTAAATCGGCCCTTTTCTGCCCTTTCGCGGTAAACATAGTCACTGAGAAAAAAGATTCCCCACTTTGGCCTATTTCCCGTAGCGATGCGCGATTAGCGCTAATCGCGCATCGAAAACTGCCTCAGAATTTGATTCCGGGCCTCCGAAGTGTCGATTTCGCACTTGCGCGTTTTCTTTTCGGAGGATGACGTCAGTGGTATGGCGGGTGATGTCAGTGGTACGACGGGTGACGTCAGCAATGGGACCCAGTACGGATGATGACGTCAGCAGGGTGACGTGACAGGGTGACGCAGCAGGGTACAGCATAGTGGCAGGTGAGGTGGTGGCATCGTCATGCGGCGAAGTGGCAACAGGGGAGGGTGGTAAGCAGTTTGCGTCAGACCGCTTTTGGTACGGGAGCGATATCTGTCAGGGGCGGCCCGATGCAATGAAGAGCCGACAATTGTCCCGGTGTACGATGGTGAAACCGTCGACCATCAGGAACTATCGTGCCATTATGAGAGGGCGCCCGATATGCATGAGGGCCGTCGGATCTGGGAGAGCTGATCCGACGGTGGTCGGGGGGGGTAAGATGATCGGAGTTTAATAAAAATGCGCGCACGATAAACGTTAATTATTCGCGGCAGTGGGTGGGTTTTAAACTTTAGGTTTTATGGGTTAAATCCGCGCTCGGGGTCATGGTTATTCATTGATCAAATATCAATGAAACCCATATGTTATGCATGCGCGGGGTGTGGTATGATTTGGTGTGCGGGGGAGGGGTTTAGCATGGTTATTTGTTTAACCAGAGGTTAAAAAAATCCCAGGGGAAATGAAGGCGGAAGGGCTAATACTAAGGCCCCAAATGGACCTAGTATTTCCCGGACTTTTATTTATTTGGCTATAGTTGCCATAGGGTGGGATATTTAATATTTTGGGGTTTTTATATAATTTTCACGTAGTAGGGGATAGGGGAATGATTTGGGGAGCTAAAAATAATAAGTTAGGAGTTAGTATGACTTGGTGGAATGGAAATGTAAGGGAAATGATGGATTGTGTAAAGATTATTTTTACAGAAGAAATGTGGCTTCTTTTCACTAAGCCAACTTCAGAAGTCAACTTGGTTCTCAACCATAATGGAGTGAAAATGGACTTTTTGGGCAGATCCCAAGGTCCTCAAGGGGATGTTAGTGAGTGATTTGGGAAATAAGAAGAAAGGGAAGTTAGAGATGCCTTGCCTGATCTGATCAACATGAGAAAGTGCCACAAACTGTGATCTGAATGAATATAACACTTGAAAATATGAAATGGGTCATATAGCTTGATTTCTGCAACCATAAAAACTACTTACCCAGCCTGCTCTACCTGGCATTTTTCTTCTTTTGCTTTGGGTGCACTTGAACTAGCAAACCCAACTTTTCAACCTTTTTTCTTTTATTCCTACCTACATCTATACTTATTCCATCCAGGGGCTCAGATTAAGCTGTTGAGCGCACTTGCTTGTCTACCTATCTAAGAGTCTGCCCAGATTAAGCTGTTGGACAGACAATGATTCTCTATACTCTACAACAGGAAATTGAAACCTAGGGAGACCAAGATTAAGCTATTTGGACCTCCCTTTAACTGAAAATTCTTCAAAAATGGAATCACTCCTCAAAATTGGAATACAACAGAGGCACCTAGGCTGGCAGAATCTCATGGACACTTCTTTGGCCTGAGTATCAAATATGGAACATTGCAGCCTGCAGAGCATGACATATTTAGCATGTAAACATGTCAATCATGAAAGATGAATACCTGCTATGGGCAGGAGGCTAACAGTGGCTCCACTTGGGGATGGCCTTTCCTTGTGAAAGACCAAGAACAGCAGGTCAAAATGCCTTGGTCTTCACTTGCTGCTGTATTCTGAAAACTTTCCTTAGCTGGCTGCTTTATTTATGAACATGACAACAGACCTTGAAGAGCTTATGGCCTTCACTTCGGACTTCAACTGCAACAAGCTTGCTGTCCAAACAGGAAACTGAAATCCTACCTACCTACTCTAACCAGCACTTACTTTGCTGTTAGGTGAAATGAAATAACCAGTGCAGCCACTTAAGTTTTATAAGCATGAACGAGCTTTGATGCTTGTGCTTGCTGGTGAAAAAGACTGAGATCTTGAAATCTGATATGGCTTTGTTAATCTTTGGGAAGACCAGGAAACTACTGACCTTCTTTGTTGAAACAAGAAACTGTACAAAAGGGTCCTGCAGCATATGTACATTATTGTCGGACTGAATTAAAGAACTGTACAAAACTTTGGGATCACTATCATGCCTTGGAGTAGAGATATCATCAACATTTTGATATTGGGGCACACAGCCTGTTAGTGGAGAAGAACACCTCTTTACTTCATCATACCCCCTATTAGCACATGAATCGTATGAAACCTGAACTGGTATTTGCAATTTGTTAGAAGCAGGCTCATCTGGCCCTTGACTGATCTGTGCAGGCTGCTTCTCTTTTTCTTCGAAAACCTCAGATGGCTGAACACGAAGAGGCAGGGGATCCACTTGGATCACTTGATCACATGCTGCTGCTTCTAAGTCTTCCTTAATCTGATATTTGATGGCTCTTTGTGGCTGCAAAGCTAGAGGTAATGTATTTTGAACACTGGTTTGGGCTTCCTCCAGATGATCAATATCAATACTTGTTGATATTTGCTTGTTAACTGTATGATAGTTCTCCTTAATAAATTGAAAAGAATCCATATAGACAAGTAAAGTTCCTTCACTGAAATCCAAATTTTCTGCACTTTCCTCCTTTACTTCATAGCTGAGATAGGCGTGTTGCTCAGTGATTTTGGGCTGCTTACCCTGAATTTTGCTTTCTGCCAAAGTAGGTTCTGACTCCTATGCAAGGCTGATTTGGTCATTAGGCTCATCATCATCATCATACTCATCGTATTTTGGCAAGCAGTTGAAAGAAGAGAAGATGTTATGTTCATATAGTATATCAGGAGATTGCTCCATCATGTATGGTTGTACGAATATGTCATCTGTTTTGTGGCAGGTTTGTTCATGAATGTCATTACTTTTCTCTTGCAAAACAGATGTGTTCAGGTGCTCTAAACATTCCACTTTCATTGTAATCATTTCCTCTGACCTTTGTAACCAACCATGAAGTCTTTCTTCTTGCTCTGCTTTGCGGTTTTCCTCCCTGATTTTTAGATTTGCCTCTATGTCCACTGCGATGTCCTGCATTTGTTTCATAGTGGGGGGGCTCCTTTGTCTTAAACGGAATTCTATTTCTGGGTCAAAAGCTCTTGGATATTGCACTAGAGCTAAATCAGGGGGAGGTCTAATATTCAAAGGCAGAGAATGATAAACTTGATTGAATCGGTCATGGAATTGCTGAATAGATTCACTTGGACTTCTTTTTAACTGATTATATTCTTCAATGAGCAAGAGGAAATTAAGTTTGATCATCCATCTATCAAGCAAGAGTTTGGAAAACTGCTGAAGATCAGAGATGCTAGCCTCAGGCAATGCTTTAAACCAAGTCCTAACTTCGCTTTGCAAAGAAAGGGCAAACAGCCTGATACTAACATCTTCATCCTCCACTTCATATATATTAAGATAGTCTTCAAAGGCTTGGACATGCTTTTGGGCAGTGATACCATTCTCTCCATCAAATCTTGGAAGATAATCAGGATGATTTTTGGGCAGAGGGTTAAGCACGGGAGGCAACACAAGAGGCTTATACCTGTCAGGAACTTTACGAGGCACGGGAGTATGTACAGGGATTGGCTGAATGGGCTCAACATGAACAAGGATAGCATGATTGGTTTTGACATTTGTTTCCTCCTTGGCTGTATGATGATTCTCAACAGCTTTTAGAGGCTACTGTTGTAATGTGCAAGGAGGCCTTTCAACAATATTTTCAAAAGGCAAGTCATGAAAATCTAATTTAAAATCGTTTTTAAAATACAATATACACAGCAAAATTTTATGGAAGAGAAAGAACA
>APFE030690235.1:147566-177512 GCA_000404065.3 Pinus taeda | reverse complement strand
GAAAGACTGCCTCCATCCGATGAGCCGAAACAGTCTGAGGCAGATATGTGTGCTGTCCCCTTATCTTCTCATGCCTCCCTATCTTCTCATCGTCCCACTCCATCTCTAGGGTCTTCCAATCTGTCGTGACGTTCCCTAGAGTGATAAGCCACTGAACACCCAATATCATGTTGGTGTCCGGAATATTGACCACGAAAAAGTGGTCAGTCAGTGTATAGGTGCCCATCGTCACTGATAGCTCTGGAACATAATGAGCACACATCATGGTCTGATCTCCTGGGACCAAAACTGAAAACCCATCGAAGCTCTCGGTCTGTATACCTCTCCGCTCATCCATCTGTGCATTGATGAAGTTGTGGGTTGCCCCACTGTCAACCAAAACTGATACTCGCTGGCCACGTACTGTCCCCCGTACACACAACGTCAAATACTTGGGAACTCCTCGCAATGCTGCAAGGGCCCCTCCAGTTGGTGCAAAAGCTGCACCACCTGCTGCTAGCGATGGAGGTGGCAAAGGACCCTGCACGGCATGACTATCTCCTACACGGCATGACTATCTCCTGCCTCCACATCATCCTCCTCATCCTCTTCCCTGCTGCTCTCAGAGAAGACCTCAATAAAATGCGCTTTGCCAGCAGCACGTCTATGTCTCAGTGCCCACGCTCCTGACAGGTAAAGCACAACTACTTCTTTTTCAGCTCCCTCTTGGCATCATCGTCAATCTGCGCTCATCCTAGATTCCCCTTTGGAGGCGGAATCCTCACATCCTTCCCCTTAGACTCGAAAGTCTGTCTCTCGGGGTAAGGTGTCCGGGTCCTGGGTAAGACCTCTTGTAAATCCCGGGTCTTGCTGATAGCATCCTAGAGTGTGGCTAGTCTAATGGATCGGACTAAACCCCGGAGTGGCTCTGCTAACCCCTCAACGTACATGTAGATCCTCCGTGCCATGGATAGATCTGGCACCATCACTGAAACCCTCAAGAAATCTGCAATGTAGGTCTCTAAGCTCCCAGTCTGTTTGAGCCTTGTCATCTCAACAAAGTGCTGCTCTGGATACCTCCAGTTGAACCTCTCTATCAATCTCCTGGTGAACTCGGCATATGTCGTCACTGTGGAGTGTTCGAGCATAACCATCCTATGGAACCACCAATCCTGGGCCTCACCATCCAAATGTAATGTTGCCACCTTGATGGCCTCTATCTCCGACATCTGGTTAAGCTGGAAGTAAATGTCCAGCTTCTCCACCCAAGACTTTACCGAATTGTTTGATGAACCATCAAACATAGGCAAGTGGAACTACTAGCTGCACGGTGGGTGTCACCATCATGATAATGCCGGTATTCTCTGTGATGGCCGCGGGGTCTACTATCCCGCTGGAGCGGAACAAAGTATCTGAATGAGAGAGCCTCCCTGAACTCCTACCCATAGGCCTGGTACTCTGCAAAATAATCTCCCATATGACTGGGCTCTACCTCCTGCTGGGCTCCGGCACCCATGTCTGCTTCTAAGAAAGTGGGCATGGTAGAGCGTGTAGGGGCATGTGAGGCCACCTGCTGAGTAGTAACATGCTGTTCTGGCAAATGGTGGGATGCACCCGATCCCTCACCAACTTGGAAAACCTATGGGCTCTCACACTATCTAGCCTCGACTGCCGTGAATCTTTGCCCCATCACCTCAATCTGCCTCAACAAATTCTGCACTGATTTGAGGAGCATATCAGCAAATCTCTTCTCGTCCTCGTCTGCCATCAGATCCTCTTGCTCTGTGTCCACCACAGACTCCTTCTGTTTTGCGTCCACCACAGGCTCCTCCTGTTCTGCGTCCACCACCGGAACACAGTCTCCCCCTCCATAGGTTTTCTCCAACCTACACCCAGTGTCTCTGTATCTCCTACCTCTATAAAAAATGTAGGGATTTTCCCCCGGTGTCATAGATTGCTAGCTCCACAGGCTAAGCTAGATCTATGCTCTGATACCACTGTAATATCCCATTTCAGATATATTCCCCAAACCCCAGCAAACTCCAACCAAGCCCATACAAATGATATAATAACCGGGAATAAAAATAACAGTGGTGCAACATATAATAATGTAAACATGAGATATAAGCAGATACTCAAGAAATGCAGCGAGAAATGCTAAGCCATTTTATTATACTGAGTAATAGAATGAGTACAGGAGGTGATCAGAAGGATGGCACCTCGACTTGCACCAGGCAAGTGAAGAAATACACTCAAAATAGCAAAGGAATGGCCTCTCTCTGAACTGCATCCAAGCTGCTGGAGAACTACCATGCTGCTGCTGGAAATCAAATGAGGATTTGGGGCTGTTTCCGTCCTCAAAAAAAGCTAAAACTCTGGAATCAAACTCTACTCAAGAAACCCAGAGAAACCCAGAAAGCTTTGTGGAGTTGTAGTGAGCGGTTTTGGCAATGATGAGGAGGCTACGATGGGGAGCCGCGGAGGGTTTGAGGCAACACGTAGCAAGGGAATGGAGATACGGAAGGTTGCAGGTAGGGTATGAGAGGGATCTGTTAGCAGACGAGGGAGCTGCAAATGGGTACGCAAAGAGCTGTGGCAGTGGATTTGAGGGTAAATGGATCTGGGCAAAGGGATGATAGAGGCAGAGTATAGGTATGGCAGCTTGCAGGTGACGAGGAGCTGGACCGATGACTGATTTGCAGTAGACTTAGGCAGCGAGGGTTGTAAATAAAAAAAAATCGAAATTTGCACAGTAAACCCTAAAACTAGGCAGCAAATCAATCTGCAAAATTGATGGCCCAGAACCTCCTTAAATCCACCAGAACCTCTTTAAAAAAAATTCCAAAAATCTTAATTTAAAATTTTGAATCCACTTGCTTTAGATTTAACCCCGAAACCCTCACAAAATTTCCAGATATAATAAAAAATTAAATTAATTTAAACCCTTGGACTGCAAAATTTCTGAATAATATCCCTAGTAAATTACGCTGATGAACCCCAGAGGTCCAGATCTTACTCTCCAGGGCCTAGATCTGGACTCTACATAGGTTTCTTCCTCAGATCTATAGCTGCACGATGACAAGAAAACACCCAAACGATATATACAATGATAAAAACTAGAACCTAGAAAAACCCAAGTCAGAAAACCGAAAATAATCTACAGATCTATGTACAAGAATGGTAGATCTATCAGATTTGAGGAGTGTGAGTCCAACTCCGCTCCCAGATCTGATAATCTAAGGTTCTCAAAAGCCATATCTATCAATTTCCCGCATAAAAAATAATTTTTTTAAATTTTAAGGGAGGTGCTTAACTCAAAACCCTTCATGCATCACCAGTAAAAATCTTATGATAAGCCCGGGATCAAATTAAGTTGGGCTCTTCAGCAAACACGGATCGGGAGTTGGCTAGTTCAACAAAAAACTTCTTCGAACACCCGATGATCTAAAAATCAAGACTTTCCTGCAAAACTCAATTCAACCATTAAAATAAAGCGAGAAAATGATAATAAAATTTAGATAAATAAAGATACCTGCTATTACATTCAAAATTTAGATTATCACTTAAACCCCAGCGACTGAGCAAGATACCTGTACTCAAATCACTCTTCAGAAGCTATTATCAACGGCTAAAAAAAATTTACACAAATGACACATCTTAAGTATTTCCATGAAGAGTAACACCTTCAAAGATTAACCCCAAAGTCTTTCTTTATTATTCAAAAAAAAGATTACACAAGAGCTTTTTGCTTAGCACAGGACTCAAAGGTCAGATGGATTGACTGACAAATGACTTCCTATTTAAAGATAAATCCTCCAACGGCTAGTTCGAGTGATCCTCGTCAAAGCAATCTCAACCGTTGATGAAGATCAAAATTTCTTTTAATCTCATCCATCAAAATTTTCAATTAAATTCATTTTAATTAATTCAAAAATTAATTTTTTGAATTAATTTCCTTAAAATTTTGACTTTGACTTAACCCCAAGGATCAAAGGCTTAAAATATATCAAAATAATTAATTTACCTTAGTCTCTGGACCTCTTAAAATTTAATTTTTAAGGACCGACGAATTTTGCTTTCGGAGAATTTAAATTTACTTAGGACCTAAAATTAATTAAATTTCTAGCTTAGGATTTTAATTAATTTTTTGGCCAGAAAATTTCATTAATTAACTTATGAAGGGATAAATTATTTTTCCAACCCTCAAGACATTTTACATCATGATTTTCACATTTTTTACATCTCAAGGGGGAAAACTCATTTTGCAAAAGACTCTCACAGACTACCTATTTCTGTGAGACAAATATAATCCATCAGACCAAGCAATTTGTAATAAAATAACCTAACCAAATAGTTAGGATTATTCCCAAATTACTTTTACATAGATTCGCTTTAGAATACTAGGACCCGCATAAGATTCCAGTAACAAAATCCATTCCAGCTTTGGGGTAAGGCTAAAGGAAAACTCTGCCGACCATCTGAGAATAGATTGGTGAGACAAAAAACCTCCCGAAATGTAGATCATCACCAGAAATGTAGGTTTACCTAGGTAATTACATACACGACACAGATCTGTTGAAATTATTTACATCATATACATGTAAAATGGGTTTACGTAACATGATGATCAGGCTGATAATGATAGTTGAACAACACGGACACATCGATCAGGCACAATCCTTTTTGCGAAAAAAGGGGGTGTACTGCTATGGGTTGTTGACACATAGTGGTCAACAGGGCTGAACCTTCAACCAGTCACCCTGAATTTGGGGTATGCAGCGAGTGAAAAAACCTAGAAAATTATTCGCCACTAAAAAGCAGGAATAATTAACCAAGTAAAAAAAACACTCTAAGGTGTACTCGCTTAATAATCGAGTCCCAACACCCTAGGCCTGTTACTTGGCTTTATTCATCATTTTAGTGAGATTTATACAATATCCTTGTAGGGTTGGGAAATCTGAGGACTGAATGAAGAAGATGAGAAGAAGAAATAGAGTTGAAAAACTTTGATGATATGTTGAACTCTGATGGTAAATGAAGCCTTCGATACATGCTCAGGAATGGAGTCTTCAAAAACTTTATTGTGCAACTTCAATGCTCAACAGGGGAGAAATACACATGTTTGAAATAGTCTGCGTGGAGGATTAGTGGACTGCTTAGTGTGCTTTTCTTTTCTGTTTGGATGTGTCTCCCTTGCCAGATCAGGCCGCAAGAGAAGAGGTAAGTTTGAGTGCAATTTTGTGCTTTTTTAAGTGTGTAGTTTGTCACCGTTTGGTCCGTAGGAAAGTGTTGCTACAACAGCAGGTTAGAGGCATAATTTGGAGGGTCGAGAGGCCTAGTATAGGCTTTCTACCTGAGCCACAGATACTCCTAGGAACAACACAGTCAAACAGTGGTGTCTTCTTTTGTTTGTGTGCAATTATATTGTTGTTGTGGTCAGTCAACTGTAGGGTGTCTTTTGAGGGTTTTTACAAGGCCCAAAATAGTGTTCGAACAAACTAGAGTGAACAACAAAGGGAGCAAATTTGACACACATGTTTGGAAGAGTGGTTTAGGTCACTGGTGTGCCCTAACCAGACTTCATATTGCACATATCCAAAAGGAAAGAGGGCAGTAGCAGGAAGTTGCAGATGTCACCTTGGTTGATGGTTGGATTCTAGGTGGATGGGAGTCCTAGGAGAGGACAACTTGTGAAGTCTATTGATAGCCAAGAGGAATGGTTTCCTAGGTGGTTGGATGCCCTAACTAGGAGCAAATGCTACAACAAGGATTAGTCACTCATGCTCTGTTGGAGGGCACTGTGAGAGTGGACCAAGTGTAAGCCTAAGAGAGGCAGTTGGTGGATCTCATAGCTCTAGTCAACCAAAGGAGCAACTTTGAGTAGCCCTAGACTTGTGTGTGGAGAAGGATATCTACAGCAGAAGATTGGTGGTCCTCCTAGTTCGTGTTCATTGTGGGAGATGAACATCTTGTAGTGATAGGTGGAAACCCTTCGTGCCCTATGTTAGTCTTCATTGGAGCAACATAGGGAGGCTAGAGTGGGATAAAGTCCCTGAGTAGTTGAGGAGCAGTAATGGGCAGTTGTGAGTTGTTCACAAATAGAGTTGTGAACAACGCAATAGGAGTCTCGATGTGTTGATGCATTGATGGACGAGCAATCAACGAGAGAGAAAATTGTTGAGTCAAGGTTCAGTGACCAGATGTACTTGGATCGTTGATAGAGGCATTGCTACAAATCGAGAACCGAAGGACCGGGTAGGTATAGGGTACGACTAAGAGGAGCTGAGAGAGTGCGCCACAACCAAATGGTCAGAGTATCTCATTGAGGGTAGATTGGTTATCAATGGACTGACACCAAACCCCAGTTTTGTATATATTGTTTTAGTGGATGTATGAGGGCCATTATCCCTGGTATAGGAGCCCTAGACTGTTGTATTATTCAATATGAAGTTGGGCTATTGTACAAAATTGTGTAAAAAGTTATCTATATTTTGTGCACTAGTAGATTTATTGTTGTTTATATTCAATGTGCAAAGTAGCTTCATTGTGATTCTTTGTTTGGTAGCGTCAGTGATTTAAGATTGTATCCTAGACACCAGGACCATGGAAAAACAACATGGTATCAGAGGGTGACTGAGCTACTTTGAAGCACAGTGAATTAGAGTGTGCACAGTGGAGCAACTCAAAGGGAGTTGTGAGTGTCTAGGTCATGGAGCAGAGGGTTCAGTGGAAGACATGGAGATGTGGTCTCGATAGGCTACATGGTGAGATGGGCTGGGAGTTTTGGTGGATCGGTGGTGAACCTAGTGCACTTCAGTATGTTGTGTGGCAGTTTGTAGATCATGGACTTCCCTTGACTTGCCATGGATGGTTGAGACAACTCAAGGGTTTCCTTGGCTTGGAAAAGATTGATAAGATTGAGATTGCTTCATGTGATGGAATACACGTTGGCAGGCTAGAGCCTTCATCAGATCGTGATGTTGCATATCTGAGATTGGAGGGATTTGCACAAATTGTATTTGATCCAAGAGGTGAGTGCTTGCAAGACTAAGCTAGTGGAGATTGTGTAGGCTCAAAGGGAGTGCAACCTTAGAGGGAGCGGCCTCATCGAGGTTTGATATCTTCAAGTTCAGATATGATAAGGCAGAGGCACTACCGAGATTGCAAGTTCATTCTACAGAGTATGCTACAGTAATGAACGCCAGAGGGGCTAGTATCGTTGGTGATGATATTGATGGAGACTTCCTAGTGTTGGAAGTGTTAGACTCTGTCTCATCTCAGAGATTGATTCTTCTTCAAAACAGGGTTTTGAAGAAGAAATCATTTAAATGTTGCTTTTTAGATTATGTAATTTGTTTTTTCAGTTCTTCAAACTGGCAGTGAATTCAAGCTCCTATCCTTGCACAAGCACAATTCAAAAAATCATCAGCTATTAGAGGCAAAAAGCTATTTGGAGAAGTCTCACTGGAGATCTCGAACACCTGTTTTGGAAATGGTCATAAATGAATTATCTTATAATATAGAACTTATTGACCCATTTGAGCAGCAGTGATGGGCATATATATGGAAATAAAATGTATTGATGGTGGAAATGGAGGGAGAAGGAATGCCGCTGTGGTGGTTGCAAGTGAGGCTCATGCAATTACATTAGTAGTTGAAGAATTACTAGGAGTTGTTTTTACTATAGCTACATTAACAGATGAAGCTGTTGAACATGGTGAGTTGGACTCTCCTAGATGTGAGAATAATCTATCATCAGCTAGATTTCGTGGAGAGCTTGCATCTCTTTGCATTGTTATGGTCAATTCAGTGTGGAGAACTATTCTACATGCTCTGTCATTGGTATTATCCAGGTCACAGGGTGAGGCTATTGTATTGGAAATACTGAAAGGTTACCAAGCATTCACACAGGCTTCAAGCATTCTTCGTGCAGTGGAACCTTTGAATGCATTTCTGGCTTCTCTTTGCAAGTTCACATTAAGTACTCAAAATGATTCAGATAGGAGGAGCACTGTTGGTCCCTTATCACCTCCTGGCTCAAAGCGTACTGAACATGTTGCTGATCAAAAAGATTCTGTTGTTCTTACACCCAAGAAATGTGCAGGCGCTCAGGACTCTTTTTAACATAGCGCATCGGTTGGATAATGTTTTGGTCTCATCATGGATGTTGGTTCTGGAAACTTTGGCAGCCTTAGATCGCATCATTCATTCACCACACGCTACTACACAGACTTATCTGATCTAATGGTTCCATTAATATATTAGAGTTGCGGACCTGTTGAAGATATTTGCACTGTTCTTGCAACCCACGAAGAAATACATCCGACTGCAATACTAAGTGTTGTTGCTGGTCTAACCCCTTGATCTGGACCAGGTCACGAAGTCTAGCATCACTTCAAAAGTTTGCCTGAACCGAGGGATGCTTTCATGATCCAGATTGTGTGCTGAAGTAACCGAGCTTCTGAGGCATTGCATTGGGCATAAATATGATATTGATAAAGAACCCGGCATCATCTTAAAGATTTGTGAGCACGTATTCCCTAGTAGCCTAACAAGATCCAAAATTACTCGATCAGTTCATGCATATGTCTAAGAGATTTGAAGTCTTCTCTTATTCGCTGGAGAAAGCTATGATAAGGGATTCTGCCTCCCCTTCAAGAAAAGTCTGTAGCAGAACCGTTACAACAGTTTCGAAGCATTCATCCATCTCAAGCTGATTCGAATAGGGATACTCTGATGTTCGGTTTGGTAATTGCTACAAGGCATGTTTACAGTTCGGTTGATGTGAAGATCTATTCATTCTTTCAAATTGCATTAAACAATGATTAAGGGTTTTGATGGCTCGGAAGCCAGTTTAAATTGAAGCACCAGCCTTCGAAGTTTTGAAATTTTCTTTGACACGTACAAATGTATAAGACTCTATTTGAAGTTACTTTTCAGATCTAATAATGTGTGATTTTGAGGTATCCTCAGTTCTCTGAAAAGGAAATTCTGAAGCATATTCATTCAAGAATTGCTCAGTCTCCAAGAATAAATGTCTGGCACGTAAGGGAAAAATTATGTTGCAGGAATTAAAACAAATGTGAATGCTAGGAATTTGACATAACGAACAGTATTCGAGCTGCAGGCAGCAGAAATATTTCTAAGCAAACTGAGCATGAATTTTTGCCCCCGAGTTCAACTGTATCATAGCGTTTTTGGTGATAAAGGGACCAAACACCACGAAGACATCTGTCACAGTAGAAAACAGGGTCAATTCGCCTATTTTTTATCTTCAGTCAATGCTTCAAACAGGATCTGCGCTCCATGTGTCGGCCATCAGAGGATTTCAAGAGAAACGCATTTGCCTATTTCGATCCTCAGTCATGATTTCATGAGATCTTTGCTCTAGATTTTGTCTCTTAATAAACCAATTTTATTTATTCAAGGATTATCGTTGGCAAACAGACTCCAACAGATACAGAGGTCATTTCTTAGGTGGCAGTCATTGCGATATGCGCGCATTTGATTATGTGGCAGTTTGACCCGTATTTCAGTAAAGCAGCAGAGCATATCTCCAGAACAGTTGCAAAATGGCATACACGATTAGATTGCCTATATCTTCAGATTGACACCTGTGAACACTACTTGTGAAAGGATGCGTTATTCCATCTCAGTAGCGCCGATTGTTTTTTTTATTATTTAGTTTTATATATTAATAATGATAAAACAAATCGCTGATTTTGGGTCGATTTGTTTTTCCTTAGCAGCAGGTATTTATTATATTAAAAAATTCATTTGTAAGTGAGAAAAGAGTTTTCTGAGGGCTGAGAGCTGCTGTAGCGTAGCAGAGCTTCATTGTACAGTCATTGGCTAGATTTTTAATGAAAATTTCACAGCTCTGACTTCTGAGATACCTGTGGTATGATAATTTAGCATAAGTTTTTCTCTTGTTTCATATGTAATTTGTTATGTTTCATTTCACTACATGATCATTTCTAACTGAGCAAATGAAGTGTTTAGGTAAGAATTCATGCCTGCCATGCTCTGCCTATAAGTTTGTTCATGTTTAATGCTTTCCTCTGTTTGACAAGGATTCATCTCCTATGCCCTTGTCAGCGTCTCACCAGTCTTGCCATCCCATTTAAATCTAAGTTTGATGCTAAATTTCTTGCCTACCTTGCCTCAGTCGATAATCTGTGTTGTTCATTATATTTCTCTGTTCAAGCTGTGATTTTGCCCAAGTAGCCCAGAAAAACCCCGTCATTTTATTAAAAACCCCTTTTATCAGTTTACTAGCCTAATATCAGTGATACTTTGTTGGTCATCTCCCTAATTGAAGATTTTCTGAGAGAGACCGGAGAGAGCCTTCTCATACCCCGTAGGGCTAGCTACGAGGTGAAATGGTTTGATGTTGCCTTAAAGGTTTGCCTTTCTCAGCCTGAGGCGAAATCTCAAGCGCTAATAGGAAGTACCTCCCTCGCTAAGAGGGATGGTTGAAATTTGTAGCTTGGGAGGTACTCCAAGTCTTGAGGATTGAGGGTTTGGAGAATGGAGCTCCAAAAGTGACTTTGTGGGCTTAGAACCCAAGTTGGGGGTTTTGTACCCAAAATCTTTGGGGTGAAACCAAGTGCATATTTCTACATGTGATGGGTTGATATCATAGAGGACATCGAGACAAGAAATATGGAAGTGGAATCACTCAATTTCGAGTTGTAAAAGAAGAGTTATGAATTTTTTAAGTTATAAGGGTATTATTGTATGGGCATAAATGTCAAAGTTGTAGGTCGGCTAGCCTAAAGGTGCCCCCAGAAAGGGCTTGACGTTTTACCCGTAGAAGTGTATATATTGGGGAGCAGTTACCTCCATTTGTGACACATCCCAAGTGCATCTAATCTCAAGTTTGGGATTTGATTTGGACAACGGATCTGGGGCAAGGAGCACGAGTTTTTGAAGAGTATATTCTCTGTTTTAGGGTGTGTTTCCTTAGGAGAGAGCTGCAAATTGGAAGCAACATGCATGGCATATTAGTGGACTACTTGGTGTGCTTTTCTCTTATGTTTGGATGTGTTTCCCTTGCCAGATCAGGCCATAGGAGAAGAGGTAAGTTTGGGTGCAATTTTGTGCTTGTTTACGTGTCTAGTTTGTCACTGTTTGGGCCATAGGAAAGTGTTGCTAAATAGCAGGTTAGAGGCATAAGGGTTATTTATCATGTTTAGTGGAGAAATCATCTTAAGGGCATCAAACTATTTAGCACCCACAAGTAGTGTCTCTCATTAATTAAAAGCCTAATCCTTTCACCAGAAGGCAAGCGACCTTCTTGCTTAGGGCTTAAGGAAATCATTTAATAATGTTTATTAAAAGATTCCTCCAACTTAGGATTTGTATTTTTCTTGAAACCCCTCCGAAGCCCAAGCCTTCATCTATAAAAGGAGCTCTATACCTCACCTTACATATATGCACTTGAAATGAAATATCTTTTGTAAGGAACCTATGAAATCTATTCGACCCTTGGGCAAGAAAAGGAGATTAGAAGATAGGGTTTGATGTTTTGGAGTTAAGGGTTATACTTGTTTCTTGTTTCACTCGACAGTCTTGTAGGAGTATTCCTCATCTAGTACAATGCATGTTTTTAAGGTCTTACATAGCAGATGTGTATTGGGTCTTGAAGACACATATCCGGAATTCGCGGTTATGAAGCAGGAACTACAATATCATTGTATATCATTGTAAGTGGATCATTGTCACTGGTACAGGAGTCCACACTTAAGGGTGGTAGGGTGGTGCTAGGGCAAGTTGGAGCTTGCTAGGGTTTTGGAGCATCCTTCCAGCTAACTGTTGATAAAACCTAGGGCATTGGTGCATCCTTCTAGTGGGAGCTGGAGAAGAATGATTTTCTAGATTTCTAGGGAGTTGTAGCTTTCTTTTCAGTTGGAGTTGAAGATTTAAAGAACTTATTAGAAAAATGTTTGGTGGTTTTTGACCCGGAGGGGGTTTTCCACCTAAAAAATTCTTGTGTCTTCTATCCACTGTTTATTTATGTTGTGAATTACTATTGAAGATTAACTAATGCTCTGAAAAGATTAATAAAATACTAATTGTTAAAAAATACTTATTCACATCCCTCTTAGTATTTTCAACACCTACAAGGCTATCACTAAACCAAGTGACAACAATAAGGTAGTATCCCATTGTCACCACAACTATTATCCCCTATTCTTTATGTACTTTCACTAATGGGAGAGTCCTGGTATAAAGGTCACCTAATAGGTATTCTAGGTTTTAAAGGTATGAGGTGACTTGAAGGCTTCTAAGGGAAAGACACAATTTAGGTGTTAGGCTCCAACTATGATGAGGAGGCAATTCGCTTTCCTTGGAGAAGCCAAATTGGGATAACACAAGACCTAGGTTTTAATTGATAGGTTGTGAGATGGGATGGCCAAAGGTCAAAGTGTCAAGAAAGGGTTTCCCACAATGTTGTAATATCCCTTCCAATAAAAATCTGCTAAGAGCCTTTCTCAATTTTTGCAAATTTTTGATGGAGAAAATTTTGGGTACAAACTTAGGAAAAGTGGGTGAAAATTAATTAATTTAATTTTGTGTGGTAGGGGAGGCCCCAAACATTAGACAAAGGGAAGATTAATCACATAGTGGGATGTGGGGACCACCCCATAAGGAAATACACACTCCTTGAGGAAATCGAATTAGAGGGAAGAGTGAAGAGGCAAGGAGGTCGAATTGTGGAGCCCACAAGGAGAGAAGAGAAGCAACAACTATAAATAGGAGAGGTGGCTTCCATTTTGGCATCTTTTGACAATCTAACTTTAGAACACAAGATTCCTTGAGTTGTTTAGCCAAGTAAACCAGTGCTGTTTAGCACAAGGAATTCCCAAGTGGGAATTCCACCTCTATCTTCAGTGGACTTCGAGTGCCACGCATTTCTATACATCTAAGGCTGCACCGGAGTGATTCTACAGGTGAAATCGAGCTATTCTAGAGCAGACTAGGTGCAAGAAAGGATCACATAATTGTGGGAGGAGAGAGCTACAGATCAAAGATTGTTCTGGGAAAATTAGAGGCCCATCTCCTGAGGATTTGGCAACATTTTTGTAGGTGGCTTACAGGTTGATTTGGTTGCAGAAATTCAGGCCGAAATTCTCTTCCTGGGGATTGCATAGAAGTGGCTAACTAGGGGCCTACGTAGTCACTAGAGGAGCTACATTTGTTTTGGAGGATAAACTGGAGCTGGGGCTGAGTGGTGGTAGGGGATGTCAGGAGAATTATTGGAGGGATTTATCAGCTATTTTTGGTGGGAATTTACAGCAAAATTTTGGGTGGTATGAATTTTCTAGCAAGGGGAGGTGCTCACTCTATTTGGGGGTAATTTTGGAAGGTTGGAATTAGGCCCTTCTGGGTTTTTATGGGTATTTAGAGGAGAGGCCCCATTTAAATTTGCAGAATTTTCCGTGTAGTATTCAGGCCCAAACTCCCATTTTATTCAGCGGTGCGTTTTATTTCTTAGCTGGTAATTTGCACCATTTTGTGGGTTTTCCTTTGTGAAGGATTGGGACGAATTCCTTTCTAGTTCCCGTGGGAAAATTAAGAGGAGGCTACAACGGTGATTTTAGACCATTTTGAGCATTCTAGTGGGATATTCGAGGTATTCTCTAGCAGCAGCAACAACTAATTTTCTGGTTGAGCACAGAGGCCATCTTGGGTCGAAGTTTCTACTCATTGGAGGCACCTATCTCACCTGGGTTTTCTTCAACTTGCTTATGCAAGCCCAGGTGCACTTATTCCTTGCTATTGTACTCCAATATATTCTAGATTTTAATAAAATGGCTCACGCTGTTCTGAAATTGTGTACAATGTTTGTGCCTTGTGTTGTTTTATAATTTATCTGCTATTGTCTATTGCATTCTTCTATTACACTTAATATTTTCATTTAGGAATATTATAGTGGTATCAGAGCATGATCTTGGCTAGCTCTGGGGAGGCTAGCAAGATCATGGAGGAGTTGATGAGGTAGAGCCAACGATTGGTGAGGTAGAACCAACAGATCCGAGAGGGGATGCAACAAATCATACATAACTAGAGGAGAACCCAAGCACATGCACGTACACCCCAGTCGCACAACACCCATTCATATGGCCATTCTGGCCATCCTACCATGCCTCATTTCTTGGATGAACAGGAGGAAGAGAAGTATGGTTCAGTGGTTGGATCATCAGGTAGAGGAGGGCAGTTAGAGGGTGAGTCCACGAGGCAATTTTGCTAGTGGAGACTTGGTTTTAGACATTAGGAGCCTGAGGAGGAGGCCGAGGGTATGCACGGTCATGAGGAGCACGTAGATACACCTAGTGTGACACAGGAGCCACCCTTGTGGGAGTTTCCTTTGGTAGCCCCAATTGACACATTGGTGGAAACAGTTGGGCACACACCCATAGGACCTTCCATTGCTGAGGTGCCAGTAGGCGCAGAGGTACCCAGAGCTGTGACAAACTTCCCAGATGACTGCTACCTACATCAATAGAGAGAGCACCTTGAGGAGTGTGAGTTAGATGAGGATGTTATGCTTAAGGAACTATCTGTAGTGGGGTAACTCAGGACTCCTATTGAGCCCACGATAGAAGAGGATGGGCAGTCATCTTTTGGGCCTGCCATCAACAGGGAGCAGATAGATATGCAGGAAGATAGCAGAGTTGCAGTACTTCCAGTCAATAGCTTTCTTCAGGCTTACATAGGTTACCTCTGCGGTATTATTAGGTTACCTCTGCATGTTGGAGGGAGAGTGGTTGAGTTACCTAGACAAATCGTATATGTTCACCAGGATAGTGAGACAAAGTGCAACACTCGCAGGGTGGAGTTGCTACGTATATTGGTGCCCTTGCATTTGATCCCTCTCATCGAGTTGGATGGCAAGACGTATTGAGTTGGTACTTGATGGAGCGGGTTAGGTGTCGGGATGTAGCCATGGCCATAGTTCGGCAGGTGTCGTGGGTTACCAAAGGGGCTCGAGGGCCAAACTATTTTTTGGATGCAGGTGGGATTCCCATCACATCATGGAGTCAGTCGACGACGGTAGTAGCTGTGTGCTGGATACAGGGATTGAAGGCACACACACGGTTGATTTGGGGTAGCATCGAATATTCTCTAGCCATGAAAATTGCTAAAGAGCCTAGAGCACCTGAGATCTCCAAGACCCAGAAATGGTTTGGGCAAATTCTAACCGGTTTGGGAGATATTAAAATATTTAATATTTTTAATGGAGTTCCTAAGTCTAAACTTAGGAAAAATAAAATATTAATGGGTATTAATATAAAACTGGTAATAAGGTTCCAAAAGTCATGGATCGAGCCAAATCTAATATTAGCTGTTGATTAGAGATTTAATCTCGGCCGTTGAAGGACCAATAGGAAAAGTATAAGAAGAGGCTTGAGGGTTAGTTGGAGAACACACTGAGGGAGACCGGTCAGTTCGATTTTTGGATCGAGGTTAGCTAAGAAATTCGAACCACTGGTCTAGAGAGCAGCAAGTATGGAACAAAGAGTCGGGAATAGCGCAGAGGTTGGAGAGGAAGAAGCAGAGGCTGCAGACTGCACAATCACTGGAGGGCTTGCGTGGGTGATGCAGAGAGGCCTAGTGCTGACGCAGAGAGGCAGGGGCTGACGCAAAGGGTCTAGGAGCTACACAGAGGTCAGCCAAGCTGACGCTGAGACTGGGGGAAGTGCTTAAGAATTTTCTCTTTGTTGGGTAAGCCAATTTAGCATCCATTTGTACTGAAGAATTGCTGAATAATTAAATCCTCCATTGCTGCACCAATTTTCCCACATTAGGTTTTTCCGGGGACTGATTGTCCAAAATATTTGTGTCGATGTGTTAATTCTTGTGCATGTGTTTGTTTCTGTATTATGATGTGATATCTGCTGCAAAATTTATTTTAATGTTTACTAAAGGATTTTCATAAATAACTTATTGGGAAATAAGTAGGTAAAATAAATCAATTGTTGCAGTGATAGAATTTTCACATGGTATTAGAGGAAGTAATCAGACACGGGAAGGGAAAATCAATTATGGGTCGAGACCATGATGCAACGACATCTACGTCAAAAGATTTGCACAGATTTTCAGAAAATTGCACAAGGGAAAGTGATTTCAATTTCTCTATGTTGGCTTCCAGGCTGGAAGAAATGGTGTGTGTGACTAGCTCTGCATCATCAGAGGTATGGTATATAGACAGTGGGGCCTCTTGGCATATGATGGGAATCCGGGAATGTTTCTCAAATTATTGGGAGGAGATGAACTTTTAGATCACCATTGGAAACAAGGCAAAATGTACTCCAGTAGGGAGGGGTACCGTAGTTTTTCAAATAGAAATGGGAGAGAGGTTCTGTGCTACCAATGTGCTGCATGTACCAAGATTGGGGATGAACTTACTTTCCGTGTTGCAACTTCAAGGCAAAGGCTATGACGTTTTCTTCAAGGAGAAGGTAGACATCAAACACCCAAGCTGGAAAAAGAAAGTGCAGATCGAGATCAAAAGTAACAGGTTGTACAGACTACAATTCGAATCACTAATGGCACTAATAGGCAGTCATGGAGACAAGGATTTGAACGAACTATGGCACAAAAGAATGGGACATTTGCACCATGGGGCTTTGAGAATTCTTAGGAGCACTGTAATAGGAGTTTTGGATCTTAGTACGAAACGAGATGATGTATGCAGAGGATGTGCTCTAGGAAAATATACAAAGGGAGCATTTCCTAGAATTAAAAATAGGGCCAAAGCTGTACTAGGATTGATACACTCAGATATCTATGGACCCAAGTCCAGTAAATCTCTTAGTGGTGCTGAGTACTTCCTTACCTTCATTGATGACCACTCAAGAAAAACTTGGATTTATTTTCTGAAAACCAAGGACGAGGTTTTCTATCGATTCAAAGAGTTCAAGGCTCTAGTGGAGAATCTGACTGGGAAGAAAATAAAAGTTTTACGCTCAGATAATGGTGGAGAATATGTCGATAAGGACTTAACTAATTTTTGCACTCAGGAGGGCATCAGAAGAGAGTGGACAGCTAGCTCTGTACAATCCGGAGCAGAATGGAGTAGCAGAAAGAAAGAACTGGACTATTGTAGAAGCAGTCGAGGCCATGATGTATGATTAGGATATGCCAAAATTCCTATGCTCAGAAGCATGCAACACAATAGTCTATGTTCAGAATAGAACTCCTCATTGGACATTGGACAAGATTACTCCAGAGAAGGTCTTCATAGGGAAGACGCCTGAAGTTAGTCATTTCAAGATATTTGGGAGCTTAGCATATTGCGCATACCCGAGGAAAAGAGGAAGAAGTTGGATCAAACTGCAGAGAAAGGATATCTAGTGGGATATAGCGAGAACTCTAAGGCATACAAAATCTATCTTCCAAGGAGCAGGAAGGTAGCAGTTCAATGAGATGTGAAGTTCATGGAAGACAAGGCTTTCAAAAAATCTCAAGAAATGCTTTTCGAGAAGAAGTCAAAAGAGGAATCGTTGGTCAAACCTTTTCAAGCAATGGAAGAAAAGAATTATTCCTCGAATCAGGAATAATCACAAGATGAGGAGGAGCTTACAGAAGCACCTGCTGGCAAAGGAAGAACGAGCAGGGAACTTCGTCAGATTCTGCGAGATGCAAAGGAATTCATTGGTGCACCAAGGAACAATAAGAGGGAACGAAAACAGCCAGATAGATATCAAGCATTAGTAGCTCAGGATGGGGAGTGTTTCAGGAGGCAGCTTAACAACAGGTTTGGCTAGATGCGATGGTAAAGGAGTACAACTCCATAATGGTGAACGATGTCTGGAAGGTAGTGCTAAGGCCTCAAGATAGATCAGTGGTAGGTTCGAGCTGGATCTACAAGATTAAATATGTTGCAGACGGCAGTGTTGAGAAATACAAAGCTAGGTTTGTGGCTAAGGGGTATGCTCAGAAGGAAGGAATTGACTACGAAGAAACCTTTGCCCCAGTATCCAGGTATACATCTATTAGAACCGTGATATCTCTTGCAACACAGATAGGGTGGGAGATTCATCAAATGGATGTCAAAACGTCATTTATGAACGTTGTGATAGAAGAAGAGGTATACATAGAACAACTAGAGGGCTTTGAGACACATGAGAAGAAGTCTAATGTATGCAGATTGAAGAAAGCCTTGTATGCGCTGAAACAGGCACCTAGAGCGTGGTATGGGAAAATCGATGGCTACTTGCAGAAAATGGGATTTGTCAAGAGTGACGCAGATCCAAATCTCTACTATCTGGTTGTAGAGAATGAGCCTCTAATATTAGTATTATATGTGGATGATCTCTTCCTGATAGGATCATCAAGGCTCATAGCGGATTGCAAGAAGAATCTAGCCATAGAGTTCGAAATGAAGGATTTGAGACGAATGCATTATTTCCTGGGGTTGGAAGTTTGGCAGCAAAAGGGGGAGATCTTCCTTGGGCAAGGGAGAATTGATACAGAAATCCTGAAGAGATTCAGGATGGAGGACTATAGACCCATGGCTACTCCAATGATAGCCAACTAGAAAAATATTGATGCATCAGAAGACAAAGATGTTGATCCCACCCTATACAAGCATCTCATAGGGTCCCTGATGTATCTGGTCAATACCAAGCCAGACATTTTCTATGCTGTCAACACCCTCAGTCAGTTAATGGTGGAGCCGAAGAGGGCGCACTGGGTAGTAGCCAAACATGTTCTCAGGTATTTACAGGGAACAGTCGATTATGGACTCTTGTACACCAGGGGTAAGGATATCAGATTGAGTGGGTTTACTGATGCAGATTAGGTAGGAAGTTCAGTGGATTGGGAAAGTACCTCTAGGTACTGTTTCAACATTGGATCAGGAGTGACCTCCTCGTGCAGTAGGAAACAGAAATCTGTGGCTCTGAGCTCAGCTGAGGCAGAATATATGGCCGCAAGCACAGCTTCGTGTGAGGCCATATGGCTTAGAAAACTTCTTGTGAACCTATTCAGAAGAAATATGGAGGCAACCAGGATCATGTGTGATAATCAAAGTTGCATCAATTTCTCTGAGAATCTAACGTTTCACGATCAGTCAAAGAATATTGATATCCAGTGTCACTTTGTCAGAGACTGTGTCCAACGAGGAGCTATACAGTTGAGATACACTCCTACAAGAGAATAGGTGGCATACATCCTTACTAGGACCCTTGGAAGAACCAAGTTTGATTATTTCAAGGAGAATATGGGGGTGATAAAGAATCCATTTCAGTAGCAGAAATGGGTATGATGTTGCAGTGCAGTAGCAGTTAGCAGTGGCACAATGCAACATGATGAGAAGGATTTTGTAGTGCAGATGTAGTGTTGGAAAGAAGGACCAGCAGCAGCACGGATGCAGAGGGATTGTAGTGCAGATGTGGTGTTGGGAAGATGGACCAGCAACAACACAGATGCAGAGGGAGCAATAGTAGAGATGTAGCAGTGGCAGTCATAAAGCCATGGGCAGTAGTACAGGATGCAGCAGTGCAGAGGATGTTGGGCAAAGAGGCTTAGCATCAACACAGGTACTGATGTTGTATGATCAGAGTAATGCTCAGTATGAAGTATTACTGGAGCACAGTCCTCGCTAAGAGGGGGTGTTGATTTGGGGTAGCATCAAATATGCTCTAGCCATGAAAATTGGTGGAGAGGCTAAAGCACATGAGATATCCAAGACCTAGAAATGGTGGTTTGGGTAGATTCTAACCGGTTTGGGAGACATTAAAATAATTAATATTTTTAACGGAGTTCCTAAGTCTAAACTTAAGAAAAATAAAATATTAATGGGTATTAATATAAAACTAAGTTAGAAGGTTCCAAACTTCCAAAGGTCATGGATCAAGCCAAATCTAATCTTAGCCATTGATTAGAGATTTAATCTTGGTCGTTGAAGGGCCAACAGGGAAAATATAAGAAGAGGCTTGAGGGTTAGATGGAGAACACACTAAGGGAGACCAGTCAGTTCGATTTCTGGAGCGGGGTTCATTGAGAAATTCGAACTAGTGGTCTGGAGAGCAAAAGGAGGCAACAAGTACGGAATAGAGAGTCGGGAACAACACCAAGGGAACGACGCAAAGGTTGGAGAGGCAGACGCAGAGGTTGTAGACTGCGCAATCACTGAAGGGCATGTGTGGGTGATGCAGAGAGCCCCAATGTTGACGCAAAGAGGCAGGGGCTGACGCAGAGGGCCTGGGAGCTATGCAGAGGTCAGCCAGGCTGATGCTGAGACTGGGGGAAGTGCTGAAGAATTTTCTCTCTGTTGGGTAAGCTAGTTTGGCACCCAGTTGTACTGAAGAATTGCTGAATAATAAAATCCTCTCTTGCTGCACCGGTTTTCCCACATTGGGTTTTTTCAGGGACTGATTGTCCAAAATATTTGTGTCGATGTGTTAATTCTTGTGCATGTGTTTGTTCTGTATTATGATGTGATATCTACAACAAAATTTATTTTAATGTTTACTGAAGGATTTTCATAAATAACTTATTGGGGGATAAGTAGGTAAAATAAATTAGTTGTTGCAGTGATAGAATTTCACACACACCCATAATTTTTTAATAGATTTCCGAGCAGCACTAGTGGCTAGCTAGATCAACAGGGGAGTAGGTGGACTCTGTGAGTTGTCCTAGCATGTGGATCAAGCGTGGAGTTGCAGGATGATCAACATACTCTTGCAGGGACTGATCGAAGGAGGTGGCATCAGGAAGCCACCAAATAGAGCATTGCATGGGGATGATATTTTCCTATGGAAATGTGGGGTGCAGAGGACACTAGGCAACAACACCTTAGTGACACCTCCACTGGCAAGTAGGGAGGTTTTCCTATTATATCTCTCTGAGAGGATCAGGAGGAGAGGTCCACCCATTCAAGGTCATGGAGGTGTGGTAGTAGAGATGGAAACCCTGACAGGATGTAGGCTGATGCACACTGACTCAGCCTCTGGCCATGGCATTCTATGGTGTATAGAGATATGCAGTGATGAGCGCCTCTTGAGTATATCCATAAGGACTTGCATACAATCCAAGAGGAGATGGTTGTTGTCCCTTGATTCCCTCATCACGAGCAGTAGGGTGCATGAGACTCACCTGAGGTGGATGGATGTGACCCAGAGTATCATGGACATGAGAGGAGTTTTCCTGTTGGGGTAGACAAATTATGCACATGTTGGCACGTGGAGGCGTAGGGATGACATGGTATGTTGTAGAGGTAGCACATGCTTTGCCCCCGAGTCCCCCCTTGAGGGTATGATTTTGGGGATGTGTATGACACACCTTCGACAGGGCATTCCAAAGCATTGCAAGAGCATGTGGTGTAGGGGATGGTAGACCTGTTCTATAGGAGGGCACGTAGGCTTCTGGCAGTTTTTGGGTACACCGTCCCGAGACGAGATGGTAGAGTTTGTCATGTCACCAGGTAGGAGCAGGATCATGGGGTATACACCAAATTTTTCCTTGATATAAGGAGCCTGTAACTGTAAGGATCAAAGGTGAGGCGCAAATGGATCACAATAGTCGTCATAATTATGTCACCGTAAACTTGGGAGCTAGGGTTTCAGTTGACGAGTGGATCACTCCACCTCGAAATGAGCAAGACCCTGACAGAGAGAGATCCAGCTCATTCTTGGGTCGACACATGGGAGATCACTGAGGTTTTCTCCACATGGAGAGGCAGGTATTCCCTATTGTTTCTTAGGATCGAGGCTAGTCGTGGGGTGGGAGGCTCGGGCATTTTTGAGTTGCCCCCGCATGTTGGGCATAACTTTGGTCATTACCTGTATGGTGGTCGAGAGATACAGGAGGGGAGGACCCAGTATGAGTATGTTGGACCGCCAGTTATGACTAGAGAGCCGCAACATCAACATGGTAGTTTCCTTTTGTGATTAGCATGGGATCTCGACCTGTCAAGGCTTGGAAGTTCAGCCACATTCAGGGATGTGCTAGTTTCTACAGGGGAAGACCATACAGGTATTCCATTGGGTTTCAGTTGTGCAGAGAGTAGTTCGCCCCCTAGAGATTCACTGATGACTTGGGGCACTGCGCTAGTATGGCAGGATGATTGGAAGGTGTGGTTCTTGGTGGTCATTGGCACTTCTTAGTAGCAGGTAGCAGGAGTTGGGAGTGATGGGCCTCCAATCTGGCTGCGGAATCCAGGGATCCATTGGGTTAGAGGACTATCTTGTTTTGGGAGGACCTTAGGAATGACAGAGACAGGATTGCATCCTCCTTCGGATGACAGGTCGGAGACCATCAAGATGATCAATACGGGTCAAGGAAGGCCCTTCTCACTATTGTTTCGATAGGAGGCTGGGCGTGGATCAGTAGACGATAACCTTGGCGAGGTGCCCTGGAAGGATAGACCTGCGTGCAATGGAGTTGACCCTTATTGGATTTGTAGTGGAGGTTTACCGGAGTGGATGACTTTGCAGGAACATGAGAGGGTTGCAATGGGGCAACAGCCACTTGGTGGACTCACTTTGAGATTAGTTTGGGACCCGGGAGCTACAAGGCTGAGCAGTTGGGTTACGGATTGGGGAAAGTGGGTTCTCACAGGGGGTGATCACCCATATTGCCATTGGGACTTCGTTCGATAGCAGGGACTTCACTTCCCAGAGACCAGTTTAGATAGGATAACACCTCACTTGGGTGGCTATATGATTGGGAGGAGGCAATTTTGATTGGCATGCCAAGACGAGGGATCTATTTTATGGGGCTTGGGTTGTATCTTGAGGAGTTCCCTCTTGAGGTACCCAGGATCTATTTTTCGGCGAGACAACTTTTCGTGGAGTTGATAGGGGTTTGGCAGCATCAAGGTGCTTTGCTTACAGATAGGAGGTGGGAGGATTCTCACACCCCTACACCTTGGGTCTGCGCATGGAGCGAAGGGTGCTTCACATTGAGTGGGATGACTTGGGTCCCTAGTATCTGGGG
Organism: Pinus taeda; assembly: GCA_000404065.3. Classification (NCBI taxonomy): domain Eukaryota; kingdom Viridiplantae; phylum Streptophyta; class Pinopsida; order Pinales; family Pinaceae; genus Pinus; species Pinus taeda. The sequence goes on along the minus strand of APFE030690235.1, from coordinate 154,580 downwards.
AATCCTTTATGATAGGTTAGCTCATGGATCGGAAGTGGCTCAGTGGCACAAGTGGGACCCCAGTATTGCTTGTAGTGGTAGTTGGGTCAGCAGGGAGAGAGCACTTGTTCAAGAATTGGTTGAGGACAACCAATTTTTGGCGGGGACTGTAATATCCCTTCCAATAAAAATTTGCTAAGTGCCTTTCTCAATTTTTGGAAATTTTGGATGGAAAAATTTTGGGTACAAACTTAGGAAAAGTGTGTGAAAACTAATTAATTTAATTTTTTGTGGTAGGGGAGGCCCCAAACATTAGACAAAGGGAAGATTAATCACATAGTGAGATGTGAGGACCACCCCATGAGGAAATACACACTCCTTGAGGAAATCGAATTGGAGGTGTTGTCACACAAATGGTTACAACAACACTTAGACCGAGGGTTGTCACCCTGATCCTCCATCTCTCTATTTAAGCTGTCTCCCGAGGCTAAGGGGGGTAGACCCTATGGGATGAATGAAGACCAACTGTGCACCAGTTGGGTTGGGAGACACAGCAATGGCAATTTAGCACTTGATTGATTTTAGAAGTTAATGTACCAGTGCCTTATGGAGTTAATGATTAAATGATTATTTATTAAATGTTGCAGAAGTATGAACCTTATAAAACAATCTTTTATCATCAAATAACCTAAGCAAATATTAGAGCTACTCAATAAATGCACAATGCTTTAATAATGATCCTGCAATTAAATTTCTAAAGATTGAATGCTTTAAACAACCATACAATTTAAATGCTAACCAATTACCACTTTCATATAGCTAACTTGTAAATAAACATCTAAGTGCATTTAACTATAGAAAATCGGAACCACGAAAGACACCAAAAATGAATTTTCAATTTTTTGTTAAGCTTTTTCAAAACCTTTTAATTTTTATATCTTTTTTATAAAATTCTAAGCTAAAAAAAAATCAAAATAGAACAAAATTAAAATCCTAAATTAAAATCTAATCTAAAACCATAAAGGAACTTTTTATATTTTTTATATTTTAAAATTAAAAATCAGAATAAAGCCTAAATCTATTCTAAACTAAAATTCTAAAAATGAAAAGGAAACTTTTAATTTTTTTAAAACGATTTATGATTTTTTTTTATTTTTATTTTATATTTTTTTTGATTTTATGATTTATTTTTAAAATCTAACTTTAAACAAAATTAAATCTAAACTAAATTTAATCAAAATCTAAAACTAAAGCAAAAAATCTAAAACTAGAAAATAATCTAAACTAAAATCTATCTAAAAAAAACTTAAATCAAATTTAGGAAAACTTTATTTTTTTATTTATCAAAATAAACAAAAGCACCTAAACCAAAAATGAAAATGAAACTAAAACTAAAACCTAAAATAATTTTTTTATTTCTATTTTTTTATGATTAAAAAGAAACAAAAAAAAAAACCAAATCAAAATTTTTTTATTTATATATTTTTTTATTTTAGAACCAAACTAAGAGGAAATAAAATCGAATTTTGTTATTGATTTAAAAGAAATGCTATCAACGCTAACCCTATCTCGGATATACAAAACTAAGCTAAACTAAAATGAAACATAAATTAAACATAAAACCTAGAAAACCATTTACGCTAAACCTCTACGCTGACTTACCAAAAATCGATTTTTTGTTTTTTTTATGCTTGATGTGTGTAGGCTTGCTAAAGGAGAGCTCTGAGGGAGCCACGGGCATCATGTAGAGCTGCGGAATTAAACGAGGGTAGGATTAGTGCTTGTAGATTGAAGCTTGGACGGATGGGGACTGAGTATCGACACATTTTATGACTGCGTGAGAGCTGCGTAGGAAGCTGAAAATCGATAGTAGGTTTAAGAAGCAAGTTTGTTGTGGGTAGAACTCGACAGCGAAGAGGGATGGCTCGAACAACAAATCAATGGAGGGAGAGTTGATTTGCGAAGAAGAAGGCAGCGGGAGAGTGCTTTGATACAGTTCGATAGGATGGCAGCAGACAGAACAGGGCAATGGCAACGGTTGGAAGAGCTTCACGCAGAGGAAATGTGGATCTGTTGAGCGTGGAGCTGAAATGGATATGGGAGTGGGATTTTGAGTGCGTGAAGGCAGTGGAGGGCCCGTTTGCAGGTGAGTGAAGAAGAATGCGTGGACAACAGGTTGGAAAGAAGACGCAGGCAGAGAGCTGCGTGAGGGTTTTCAGAGAAAATACGTAGGTGATGAAAGTGATAGCATGAAGGGTGAGGGTAGATGAGAGAGATGGTTGTGTGATGAAGCGTGGGAGAGGAGTAAGGAGTTGCGCGGGTGTTTTGATGGCCATTTTAACAGTAACGGCCAGGGCAGCAAAGGGAGAGATTTCAGAAATGAAGCAACATAAAAAATTCGATTCCTTGCAGGTCTAAACGCTGGAGTTTGAAACTGCGTGAATGGAAGTTTTCCGGTGTGCAGTACTGCAGCTTGAAGGATGCAGGCCTAGAGGTTTCAACAGTGCACACCTGAAACAAAATTTCAAAATCCTTCTGCAAAAAAGAAACCCTCGAGGTAGCAGCAGAAAACCTTTGAATTTCTTCAGAAATTGTAAAAAATTTAAATCAATCCACTTCAGATTGCCTGATGGAAACCTTGAAAAACTTTTAAAATTTATACTTGCAACCTGCAACGGTAAAAACAGAACACCGAGAAGTAAAATGTGCTAGAAACAAAATTGAAAACCCTAAAACCAACTAAAAAATTTACAATATTTACAGATTGGAGGCTCTAGATAGCCAGATTTATCGTTATGCCACATAAATATTTTCAGAATTTAAATTTAATGTGAGATGCTTCAGAAAACCTTTCATGCATTCATAAAAAAAATTTAAATGATAAGCCCGAGATTAAAACTGGCTGAGCTCTTTCAGAAAACGCAATCCGGGAGTTGGCTGGTTCAGCCGCGAACTTCCCCTAACGCCCGGTAAACTCAAAACTAAAGATATCTTGAACAACTTAAATCAACCATTAACATAGAGGGAGAAAACAACAGTGAAATTCAGATCAAATGGAGATACCTACCATTATATTTCAAAAATTAAACTATCATTCAAACCCCAGAGATCAGACAAGATACATGTGCCTAGATCAATCTTCATCAAGCTATTATCAATGGCTGAAAATAAAATTATGCAAAAAAATAAAACAGCTTACAGCATTTCTAGAAGAGTAACACCAGCAAGATTTCAACCCCAAAGTCTTTCTTTATTGCACAAAAAATGACTACAAGAGAACTTTCTTTAGCACACGACTCTCAGATCAAATCTGATCTCAAATGGCCCCTGACACCCTATTTAAAGGAAACTTTCCCAACAGCTAGTTCGAGTGATCCATGTCAAAATGATCTCATCCATCGATGAGGATCAAAATCCTTTTTAATCTCATCCGTCGAAATTTTTTAAATGCATTTTAATATATTAAAAAATTAAAATTTTTGCATTTAATTTACTCAAAACTTTGACTTATTATTATTTTATTTATTGTAGTTTTATTTTTTCAACAAAAAATTAATTTATTTTAAATTTTATTTTATAATCTTTTAATTTTAAATATTTTTTTATAATTTTAAATTTTTAAATTTTATTATTTTTTATTATTTTATTATTCTTTTATTTTTGGATCCTCGAACTTAGCCTTTGGAAAAATCACCTAGGTCCTAGGGCTTAGGACTTATGAGGAGATAAAACATTTTCTAACCCTCAAGACACTTTACATCATGACTTTTACACTTTTACATCTAAAGGGGGAAATCCCATTTGATATGGGCCCTCATAGATCACCCAGTTCTACGACAAATATAATCTAGCAGATCAAGCAATTTGAAATAATCTAATCAAATAATTAGGATTATTTCCAAATTACTTTTACATAGACTCGAAGCACACTAGGATTCACCTAAGATTCTAATGACAATTCATTACAGCTTTGGAGTTAGGCTAAAGGAAAACTCTACTGATCATAGATCGATGAGACAAAAAACCTTCTGGAACGTAGATTATCACTTAGAAGATTAGGTTTGCCTAGGCAGTTTACATACATGACTCAGATCTGCTAAGATTATTTACAATTTACACATGCAGACTGGGTTTACAACATAATATGATCGAGCTGATGATGACAATCGAATGGCACAGACATGTCGATCAAGCGCTATCCCTTTTGCGAAAAAAGGGGGTGTACTGCTATGGGTAGTTGACACGTAGTGGTCAACATCTGGCTCTACTTGGGGGCACGTTGCTGCACTGTAGGAATGTGAGAATCTAGAATCTGCATCCACACAACACACAACCAAAAATAAGTAGTGTCCATCCAAAAATCATCATATAACGTTAATCACAGGAAAGGTATAAGCTCTTCATTTATTAACTATCTAATAACATGAAAAGTAAATCTAATCCTAAAACAGAAATGAAAATGCTGAAAAAACAAGGAGTAGGGTTAGAAATACAGAGGATGCCCCACGGCATCAGATGTGTTCAATATAGTGTATACTGAGCATTTCCTGCTTTCAGGCAAATCTGTCGGCTGCTTGTCGGATGTGCCATGTCCAATTCTGCATATGGTAGGACTTTTCCCTATCCGAAAATCAAGCTGCTCGCGGCCGTCTGATGCATCAAATCTTTTTCTCATTTTCTTTTCTTGCGCTTTTTCTCCGTGGCAGGCTATATCACTGATGACGTGGAACTTTCTGCTTCAAAGCTCTCAGATGAAGTATGTAAGATATGCGTGACATGACTTGCTTCATTCTGCATCCGCCCTGTCAAGGATGATGGAACAATCTCACAGGTGTCATGAGTTATAACTTGATCTTCAATGACTGACGGATTAATCGTGTGAGCATCAACCTGATTATTAATTTCCATTTTATCCAGGTCACCTTCAATTATCCACTTTTCAATGGAACAAAGGACCTCATAATATGATGGAGCTTGTTGTAACAGATAAGGAGGCTCCTAATCTATTGACGTTCCCTGGTTTCTTTCATCCTCTGACAACTGTTGAAATTTCTGAACCTGTATTGTAATGGCATCTATCTGACTAGAGTGTTCAACCTTTATAGCACTAATTTCCCTAGCATGGTCTTCTTCCATGGTCAATAATTTATTTTGCATAGAATTAATTTCCCTATCATGATTAGCTTTCATGGTCGTCATATTTTCCTCTAAGCCTGATAACTTGCTTTGCATAAAACTAATTTCTGTGTCATGATTAGTCTTCATGGCCTCAATTTCCTTAGCATGCTGATTTTGCATGATCTCCATCTCCTTATTACATTTTTCCAGGTGGGTGCATAAAGTTCTCACATCATTGGCGTAATTAGTTTGATTGATCTCCATATTTTTTACTAGCTGCATTAGTTCTTGTATAATTTGCTTATGATCTTCCTTTTCATTGTCGACACTGATTTTATGATTTGTCCCTGCTTTTCCACTATCATGGATTTGATTTGCAATGGTACAGGTGGATGGCACATTCTGATATGAAGAATTGTCTTGAAATCTTTCATCGACAGTTGGACCTTTTATAAGATTACTTTCATTCTGTTGCACAATTTTAGGGGCACAAGGCGAGCTATCTAGATCACCATATCTATCTTTAAAAGCATTGAAAATGTCTTCTGAAGAAGTGAAAGAGTCTTCAGGACAATTATTAAACCAATTCAAAGCATCACCCTCTAAAGAAAGGACAAATAGACGCATTTTGACATCTTCATGATCATATTGAGGAAGTCTACAATACATGAACGTTATATGATAAAAACTCCATAAATGCCTTCTAACAGTGACTGAACCACCACCCGAGAACAAAGGTAATTTAGAAATGGCCACTTCTAGTAAATCATGGAGATCATCAGTAAAATGACATGGTTTAAACGAATAATCCATGATGGATAACGAGGGACCAAACAGATGATAGAAAGAGATCTCTGCTCAAGAAAATCAAGAGATGAAAGAAGTGGAGTCGTCACTTGAACAATGAATCTAATTCTAGGATCCAAAAAGCAACCAACAAGCAAATATGAGGGAGCCTTCTTTCCTGGGAAGAATAAAAGAAATAAAATGGAGTCACCACCCAAAAAAGAAACGAATTGAAGAGAAGTTGCTGATATGACGAAAGATAAGGTGATGAAAAGATCCAAATGATGCGAAAAATGGTTGACTCTGCCAGCTCAAATGAGAGATGAGAATGATGAATGTCGAATAAACCAAGGACAGAAAAAACTCTGTCCCCGGCGACTGCGCCAAAAAATGTTGTCGTTGTCGGGCCAAATGGAAAGATGAGAAATGAGAAGGATGATGGGGAAATGTCGTTGAAACGCCGAGAATAAAGTATCCTTGGCAACGATGCCAAAAAATGTTGTCGTATAGATTGTCACGACAACGCTCAGACCGGGGGCTGTCACCCTGATCCCCGATCTCTCCATTTAAGTCATCTCCCGAGGCTAAGGGGGGTAGACCCTATGGGATGAATGAAGACCAACTGTGGACCAGTTGGGTTGGGAGACATAGCAATGGCAATTTAACACTTGATTGATTTTAGAAGTTAATGTATCTGTGCCTTATGGAGTTAATGATTAAATGATTATTTATTAAATGTTGCAGAAGTATGAACCTTATAAAACAATCATTTATCATCAAATAACCTAAGCAAATATTAAAGCTCCTCAATAAACACACAATGCTTTAATAATGATCCTGCAATTAAATTTCTAAATATTGAATGCTTTAAACAACTATACAATTTAAATGCTAACCAATTACCACTTTCATATAGCTAACTTGTAATTAAACATCTAAGTGCATTTAACTATAGAAAAGTGGGACCACGAAAGACACCAAAAATGAATTTTCAATTTTTTGTTAAGCTTTTTCAAAACTTTTAATTTTTATATATTTTTTAAACGAAGCTAAAAAAATCAAAATTAAACAAAATTAAAGTCTTAAATTAAAATCTATTAAACCATAAAGGAACTTTTTATATTTTTATAT